>JABASD010005216.1:0-12996 GCA_019776165.1 Pogonognathellus flavescens | reverse complement strand
TCAAATATTAATAATTATTAAACTCATGAAACAATGTAATCAAATTGATATTGTGTACATTGTAAAGATGTAAAGGCAATGGCCATATCGTCATAATAAATCAAATCTATCTATATAAAAGTAATAGTCCCAACCAAAGTAGCAATTTCCAACGATTTTGCTGTCGCTCAATAATTTCCAGTTTTGAGTTGTACTCCAATGGGATGACGCACAGCTTTGAAAATACAACAAAACAAACTTCTAGTGCGAAATATGTTTCGCTCACTGTTATGTTAACCGTTTTGGCTTGTTTTGCCGTTTTGACCTTTGCCATTTTTAAATTCAATTTTTCCATTACAATTTTTACTGTAGTAGTAGCCAAAATAATTCACATTTTGAGCAGTAGTATAATATAGGTAATGCAATTCCGAATATATCCTGGTTTAATGGTATTTCATATTGAATCTATTTTCGAATCAACTAAATTTGAAGTTTATATTTTATTTCGCTGTGTTTATAGTTTCGCTTGGTGCAGCTAAATAAAAAGAGTGGAAATATTTCTAACGTATTGTATATCTTTAAGAAAAGCATACTTTAAGTTTTTGGAGATAATTATAATATTTGATCACGAACTGAAGGACATTAAAATAATTCTGGGTTCCATTTAGAAGATATATTAAAGTACAAATAAGAAGTCTTAAACATTTAATTTGAATACGGAAAGTACATGAGACATTTAGAAAGTATAAATTATTATTTTAACTTAGGTATCACAGGAAATAAATTATGTAGAAACGAATGGTTAACCCAATATTATTAGTTTGGTTCGTAGTTAACCATTTTGGTAGCTCAGCATCAGCATACAGTAAGAGCATTTACGTATTCATAAACAACAAAACAACAAACTTTGTACTTATAAATTATGAACAATGAACAATATGACAATTTAAATAATGAAAATAATTTTTTTTTAAATATATACAAACTCTATACAGGACTAAAATATTGACAACCTTATTTTGTCTAAATTTGACGCAAATAGCTCAAAAGTCCTTTCGACTAAACAAGAAGAGAAAAAATCCAATAGCAAAACTCTTGCTATTGGATTATAAAAAAAAATTAATTCGATATTCAATTTTACAGTCAGGAAGTCTCCGATACCCAATTTCTTTCCTGACATCCACTTTTATTAGGAATAATTAAGGTAATTGCTTACACAGTGGTACTATATATTATGCTATGCTTAAAGTTTATACTAATAAATTAAATGTAACATAAAATACAACGCAAACAGATTAGTATTTCCGCGAGGTATATTTTCATTCTGACGATAGAAGTTGCAAATAGTGTTGAAGTATTCGACCAATATTAATATCGTATTAAGTGTAAACTGTTATATGTAGTTATAAATAAAGCCATAATTTCAGATGTAGAAATATAAATATACATAGATAGTTGAATAGTATAAAAGCAATTTGACGCCGGGATTACAAATACGTTACATGGGGAAACGCAATAAGTAATGTAGTGGTATAGTTGGAAATGATTGAAAGGATGATAAGTGTTGTAATCGGTTTGCAATAGAAAAATGAACCACAATAAAATCTGAGAGGAAGGGTCGCTGTAACTTTTTTCCTTAAATATCGATTTCCATTGCGGAAACAATTTCTTAAAAATCTTTCAGATTTCGAACTCACTTTTGTGTAGCAAATAAACATTAGAAAAATCACAGCAGACGAAAAAAGCGACATAAAAGGGAAAAAAAGAAAACCAGGCATTTTGATAACCTTTGACAATTTTATGGCATTGTAATTACAAAATATGGACACAGCAAGAACGATACCAAATGTAGGTGGCACCCAATAATGTTCAACCGCATTCCCACGGATTTCAACTAATTGAATGATCTGAAAACATCGCATGATTTTTTGCAATTTATAAATGGATATTAATTCTCTGTTGTTATTAGCACTGTCAACTATTTTAGATTCCGACAGGAGTTTTGTTATCCATTTATTCATGACGTATAAATGATATGAAAATATATTAACTACGAATCCACTAGTGACTGCGGTAAAAGTAAAATGACTGAACATCAGTAAAGAGGCAATTGCTTTTATGAAATGGGAATTTAGGTGGCCTTGAAAAATGTCCATGAAAAATCGATGTATCGGCTCGTTCCTCCCGTCGTCCACAAAAGGAAATAATGAGAAAATCACCAGAAATACAAATGTAGTAGATAAATAAAAATACACAAGCGGTTTAATCCACGAGATTTTGATACGCAATGAATCACCAGGATTATTATACATTTCTGTAAAATAAAATTCCACCATAAAATGTATTTGAAGTATATTTTCTTTAAAATGATTAATTATTTGCATGTACAATGTTTTAAATTATTTTCACAGCCATGCTAAAAATAAAATTGTAAATTGTGATTTATTTATTTTTTATCTATAATATTGCAACAATTTAAAACTAACGAAAGAGAAACTTAAGGATTCATTCAGTAAAAATGTTTAGTACGGTCCTGATAAAAGCGAAACTAATGAAAGTAAGAAGGATTTATATATACTTAAAGAGTTTCAAAAACTTTTGTGAGACTTACTTCGAAAAATGAGATCGATGGATTTCATGCCAAAAAGAAATCTGGAAAATGTTTGAGGCAGTAGAGAATAACTGAGTTGAAAAAGTATTTGCAATGAGGACATCATGAGAAACAAAACGTGAATTATGACTTGATAACTAAACATGGTGGATTGAGGGGACAATAATTCGAAATAAAGTCTTCCAAATGTGATAATACAATAAGGGAATGTTGCAAATACCAACTGCGTGAACCAAATTCGCATTTTCCATTTATTTTGCTGTTTCGTCAGTAATTTAAATTTTGCATTGTATTCAAATGGAATAATACATAGTTTTGAGAATACCACAACGGTAACTTCAAGAGCAGTGTATATATTACTTTCTGCAACGTATTCCAGATTTTCATCGAAATTGCTCATTTTAATTTACTTTTATTTTGAGACGACTAATAGTATGTAGAAACTTTAGAATGTGAATATGGTTTAATCATTTGACCATAATCGTATTTTCTTTCATAAGTGTACTGTGTCCACTACACACGATTTGTGATTGCGACCCAAATGGTGTCCAGAAAATCGAAACAAAAGTTTAAAGTTTAAAATTTTTAAATTATCAAAGATGGGGGGGGGGGGCTCATCCATGCATCAACTGCATAAAATAAAAATTGTCCTTCTTTCTCAGTGTCCTGCACAATAATTGTTTACTTAACTTCTCTTTCGATTTCAGAAAAATGTTGCTGACTTTTATCTTTTTTGACTGACGCCCAACACAATTATCGGAATGTATTACCGGAATGTATACTGAATTTAGATTTGTATGTAACAATTTTATAATCTGTCATCTATAGAATCATTGTAATTGTAGAAATAACCCATAAATCAATACCGAGAGGTATATTGTATAACAATACCGAGCCGACCAAGTATTTTCGGTGCAGATAAGCTGAAGACTAGCTGAAATTATTGGTAGATGCCTAAAACCTTCACCTTGAAAATAAAAATTGCCGTATTTTATGTCTGTATAACCCAATGCTTTAGACTCTAGATAAGTTTATTTTCGAATTTATGATTATCTGCCAGTTCAATCCTGATAATTTCGTTACATATCATGTTACGCGACAGGTTATGTATTATCAAGGACGTACCATCTTGCATCGTTTATGACGTGAAATCATAGGGACACATTCAATGTTCAATTTTCTAATATAGTTTATTTAATGCTATTGCTCACAACTTACTATAAAATTGAAAAAATTGTTATATACAACTTACATGTAGGTACTTTTAGTTATTAGCTGGTGATGTGGTGTCTGGTCCTACGATTAAATATGGAA
Source organism: Pogonognathellus flavescens (assembly GCA_019776165.1). Taxonomy (NCBI): domain Eukaryota; kingdom Metazoa; phylum Arthropoda; class Collembola; order Entomobryomorpha; family Tomoceridae; genus Pogonognathellus; species Pogonognathellus flavescens. The sequence goes on along the minus strand of JABASD010005216.1, from coordinate 9,092 downwards.
TATGTATGGCGTTTTAATTGAAAAACAGTCTCTAACTTTTTCGTTGAAAATGCATTTTAAGTAGTTTTCGGTGTTATTCTTTCTTAACTGCATGTTATTCATAATCACTAATGGATAGTAATCTGAGTCCATTACTGCTATCATAATTGTATGACAGAAATCGGAAAATAAACGATGAATATATGTTATAGACAATATGTACCGAAATAACGGACTGCGAATTAATATATTAGTGAGATGTATAGCAGGGCTTAATACATTAGGGAGTATCAAACGTGTAGGTTGGTAGTTATGTTGGCAGCCAGACCTTTTTTGGTGGAAAATAACAATTAAAGCAATTTCATGCAATTCCAAGAAATCGTCGTATACATAAATGCAGTGCACAAGACACAGCAGTCAGTTTTTGTTCTTCTTGGCTATTTTTTTTCTTATTCCTATTTTACGTGTTTCGAAAAATATCTGTCATGTATTAATGCATGACAATTGCTTAATAAAACTTTCAGGATGTCTACTATTTGGTAGTAATAAATTCTCATATACCTCACACAACGATCTACAGTTTTGTGTTTAATATAATAAATGTTGGCTTTAAAAATTTAAAGGTTGCTTTATAAATGTAACATTTTCATATTCTTTTAATGTATTTTTGTATAACTGCTATATTTTTCCAATGCAAAAAGTTATTCGTCAAGTAGAAATCGTCGTGTACGTAAATGAAGTGCACAATGCACAGTCAGATTTTGTTCTCCCTTGCTAATTTTAGCATTTCCCATTTTACGCGGATAATACACTATTTGCAACCAGAATGAGAAATTAAAAAGACACCAATATTATAGTTGATATTAAATGCAAGATATTGACTTACACACTTACACTTTTTGGAAAACAGACTTGTACTAAAATAATGCACTTGAAATAAATATGAACCTTATGAATTTTATAAGTACTGACTGAGTGCCTAAAAATTACTTTTATACAAGTGAAAAAACTTTAAATCCCATAGTTGCGGCAATATCTTGATTACATGAAATGAGTAATTTTTATCACCTTTGTTTAGAAACTTTTACACATCTTTATTTGAAATTAAGCATTTTTAGTTACAATTAATCAGAAAACATTTTATTCGCAGACTGATTAAAGTTATACAAGTAATTTAATTCATATTCAACATAGGTAACGCATTTAATTCCACGATGAGGTATTTAATTAAGAATATGAATAAGATTAATGAGACAAAAAGGATTCACAGTGTCTCTGTCTATATCACCCCGTTTGTTGATCCTTTCTTATTAACAGTTGGGTATATGCTATAATTCATCAGATTTTATTTCATGTAACATAATACTGGTTAAAGGATGAACTATGAGTATGAACTATGAGTATGTACCTTAATTCCCAGTTATTCATGTTCATTTTGAGTCATGTAACTCATATACCATATAATTAGATTAACATTAAATTAATCATCACTAAATTAATTAATATCCAATCAAATATCAAGTCAAGTATCAACTTTGCTGTACGTCCAAAATTCGAGTGTCAAAGTTATCAGTGAAAACAATACACTCTGTTAGGTCTACATACTACATACCTATACTAGCTAGGTATCTTACAATTTTACAATGTTGAAGCATTTTACAATTGTGCAAAGAAGTAATCTTAAAATGAAAATTGATTCGTTCTGATGAGATTTTGCTATACTAGAGTACTTACATTACATTCATAGTTGTACAACTTTATTAGTATTTACTATTTACTTACAATTAGAAAAGTACTTGAATTTCTGTCTATTCCGAAAAAATAAGTTAATTAATTTTAAAAACGTATTCAGTTTTAGCACAATGTTAATGCTATTTTGATAATCTCGAACTGTTTCACATTATTGTTTTATACTTAAACTTTATTTATTAGTTTTATACTTTATTTAGCAAATTCGAAAATCGTTGTATAAGGTATGGGTGAAAATGTATGGTTATTCTGTATGTTGCGATGGTTCACAGTGAATATAGAGAAGATGTTGAAGTTTCTACAGGTAATACAGCAGCCGCTGTATTTCCTTACTGGGCTCTACTTTCACATGTTGTCTGATAAGGAACGCCAATTTGCGCGAGTACTGAAATATAAATAAAATATTTAAAGTCAATACTTTTGAAAAATGTGTGCAAACTAAATATTCTATTCCTCATCTATTATCCACTTGAAGTGGAGTGGACCATTTCACTTTATAGCATGAGTTTTTATATGCACTCCCCATTCACCATGACCTTATAAAATATATAAAAATCCTCACAAACGTTAAACATGCTCGATAAAAACAATTTAAATCAGTCAGTTACACGGCTTTAGTTACATTAATATAAATATATTCACATGTCAACTTACTTACATTGTGTACGTGGTAAAAGGGTTCACTTAATCGTCCCTGGGCGACCACAAAAGTGAAACATGCCAGCGTATTCTTTTATGACATCCTTGAATTGTTTAACTTCATGCTGTTCCGTGTTTCCCAGTTGGCTATTGCTTACTCCATCCAGGATAACTATGAGTCTAAGACTCCATTCACCTAATAAATATAGAATTAGAATTGATTGCTTTTATTTTACTCTCACCCGACAACGACATGGAAAGCCAAATTAATTATACACAGTATGTGCCAACAATAAAATGAAATGGTGAATTTTCTTGCACTTGAATACATGAAACGATACGTGAGCAGTAGAATATCCACATTTAAATTAAAGTCTAACATAATCAGATAAAATGTATAATTACTTATTTTTCATGTCATTACGCGTTTATATTCCTTCAAAGCATCTGTAAAGATTTACCATTTTCTGATGTGGCTTTCGAACTACAACTTTGGAGCAGCATTGCGTGCAACTGCAACCGTTTGTCCAGCGATGAAACCATGGTTGTAACCGAAGGATTCCGCTTGGTTGGTGAACATGGTGAACGTCGATACCGACACACATCGATCAAAGTATCTTTCTGTTAAATTCATAAAACACATTTAACGGCAATACCAAATACTATGTAAGTTTTCATGAAAAACTAAACGGAAGATATTAACTTACAATTGGCATTTTTAAGGTCCATATTGCTCCTCCCAAATACGCATTTTTTAGAAAATGGCTGCAGCTTTTTTAGCAGCTAATGTAAGTTCACAACTTCTGACTAGAAAAAAGGCCTTATGGCACCCATAATAATATATGACCCAACAAATCGATATCCCACAACAAATCCGACAAAGGCAAAGTGGGGTATCGATTGGTTGGGTCATATATGGGTGTCATAAAGTATTGTCCTGTTTCCATCCAGAAGTTCTAAACCTCCTTTTACAAAAAAATACGTAACAACGAGGCTTCACACCTACGCTTCCTGCTTGAAATTAATCTGCAACACCATTTGGACCATGATGGAACTCACACGTTTTCATTGCGGAGCATTTTAGAAAGGATAACCTGACTAGGAATTGCAAGTTAGGCCAAACAAGACTTCTTGAACGCTATATAGTTATCGTTTCGTTGAGTTGGAAATAATTGCCACAATGAATTGAATTGTCTAAAAACAAAAAAGTAGAGTTTATATACAGGTAGTAATTTGTGGCAGTTATTTATATTGTAATACAAATTACCCCTTTGTTCCTAGTCATTTTTTTGTATTGACGCACATAATCGGCAGGGCTTGGTTTTGGCATTATTACCTTAGCAGTTGAAAACTTAATCCCAAGTAAAATAAATATGCAACGAAATTGCTAAAACTCATTATTAGTTCAACACAAGTTCAATTAAGTAGCAATCTGCACTTAAAAATCTGATTCAGATCCTACTTACAATTACTGGCAAACAACTGAAGCAATAAATAATAATTATTGTCAACGTAGATAAATCACACCGCAATTCAAAGATGAAAAACGCACCAGACGTCGGAAAAGACAAACCTATTACGCCTACACACATCAAAGTATCTTTCTGTCAAATTCATCTAACGCATTCAACAAGAATACCAAATATTATGCAATTTTTCATGAAAAATAAATGAACGATATTAACTTACAATTGGTATGTTAACAGCCCACAATATTGCTCCTCTCAACTTGCAATTAATCTGCAACGCCACTTCGATCATGATGAACTTTTCATTGTGGAGAATTTTAGAAAGGATGACTTAACTCGGAATTGGAAGTTCCGTCAAGCGAAACTTCTTGAACGCTGCATAGATATCGTCTTGTTGAGTTGGAAACATTGCCACAATGAATTGAATTTTCTAAAAACAAGAAAGTACAACACATAGACAGGTCGTAATTTGTTTAAAGTTGGAAAGCATACCAGCTTCGTAAATTCCATTTGCCATCAACCATGCCATCAGAATTATTTATATTGTAATACAAATTACCCTTTTTCCTATAGTCATTTCTGAGCTGACGCACATAATCTGCAAGGCTTGTTTTTTGCATTATTTTAGTCGTTGAAAACTTAATCCCAAGTGATTGACAATCTTGCTGGAATGTTTCCATCAATATTTTAACTATTTCGGCATCACGCTGAGTAACCAGTAGAATCATAGCTTTTAATTCAATAGCGTTATAGCAATTTGACCCCGATTCTCTAGAAAAGTCTGCTCCCACTTCTTTAACTGTCAGCTTTTTGCTAAAGGTTATTGACTGGCACGGCTATTAAAATACAGAAGACATTAATCTCTTGGACTAAATTATGGGACGAGTCGTTTAACGCGATATAGCAATATCAGAGTTTTGATGACATCTTTTAGGATTTAACCCTTCAAGCCTATTGCTATTCTCCAGAAAGGGAAAAGCTGTAACTGTAAACACAATAAATATTCTACGGTATAATTATTTATAATTAATTTTAAGTTTCCAATTTAAATGATGATTTGATATTTTATCTAATGTATACTAAATACAAGGGTCATTAATTACCTTCTACTTTTTTTAGCCATACCTGTTTCGTCTGGATCCTTTACTGAGAAGTTATTTTGGTGAACCGCGCTATCGGCGCTATGTCTTTCATTATATGGAAGTTAGTTGTATGTTCCAATGTTGAGCGAGTCATACTGCTAAGTTATAGGGGATTAAGCACATCGTTTTTACTTGATTCTTCTGCTCCTTCTTTCGAGCTTTTATTTTCGAAAGCGACATAGGCTGCTCCATTTCAAGGATAGGGATGTTGTGTTCTTCATTGTAGTTGTCTATCAAATTTACCTACAGTGGTTTAAATTAGAAACTTAAAATCAGTTATGAATCATTTCACTGTAGAATATTTATTGTGCTTACAACTTTCCCCTTTCTCCGGCATAGACTTGAACGGGTTTAAATCCTAAAGGATGTCATCAATCCTAAAGCTGAGATTGTTATATCGATTAAAACAACTTGCCCCATAGCCTGTTCCAGTTTTTTCCAGTTAGGTTGCCCGGAATTGCAAATGTGTCACACTGATCATAATTGGCTTTCAAATTAGTCGAACATCAAAATTCCTGTCGTGAACGAAATGAACGACAAAGTTTTACTTACTCTTCACCGTATCCTCTTTTTCAATCTTTCATTTACCATCCAATTAATCAAAACAAAGTTTAAACTGACTTACAGAATGCCCAGGACAGTTTCCTTATCGAAAACGTTGCGTAATAATATTATGTCCAAATTTAACATTAACACTCCTTCCTGTTTGTCGACATTGTGAATGAAGCATAGACCAAATCTCCAATCTACAAAGTAACCACAATTAGAAAATGTTTACTTATTTTTAAAGTTCAACTATCATCAATAAATTGCTTCACAATAAAATTAGTTTTACCTGCGTTGGCTGATATGATGTATAGCTCTAATATCATCATAAAAAAATTATTTTCATTTGAACCAGCGAACCAGGCCAACAGTTTCCATGACACGGTTAAATAAAATAGTGTAAAATTGAAAACAATCCTCATTCTTCTTCTTTTAAACAAACCGGATGACTGTTCTCACTTTCTCTCAGGATCGGCAGGATATTCGCCGGTTATTATGATAGTCTGGAAAAAATTCAAAATAGAATTTTAAATTCCTTAAGAATAGTATTTATGTACAATAATATATTATATGCATGTTACATGTAATTGTGTTTTGTATAATACAGTACAGCGCAAAACGAAAGTCATAAAAATGATAAGTTATATTATGTCATTGTACAATTGATGGGTGTTGGATGTACCTCTTCCCTCAACTCTAACTCTTGGGGCAAATAAAAAGCTGTTCCATCGAACATTTTAATCATGTCACTACAGCCAGGAAAAGGTATTTACGAGTATCATGTGGGTTTTAGTTCCTCCTGTTCAAGCTACGACAATTCAATTCGGTCAATAACTTTCGTAAAAGAGCCATAAAATATCATGCCCAGACTTTGGGCTGACTAGAATTTTCGAACAACTTTGTTGTTTGCCCCAAGAGTTGGAGGAAGAGTGACATCGAACACCGAAGAATTGTACAATGTCATATTATGTTAGTTAAAAGCTTGTTCCCATACTTGGTTCCCTAGTTACATTTCTTTCCGTTTGATTAGATGGTGTGGGAGCTTCAGATTTGGAAGAATCGTCCTTAGTCTCATTAAATTGGGTAAAAATGTATGGGTAAATTCTGTATTTTGTTTTCACAGTGCGAGTACAGAAAGTGTTGAAGTTTCTACAGATAGTACAGCAACCGCTGCACTTTCTTATTTCTTCTTCCACATGTTGTCCGATAAGTAACGGCAACTGGTACTGAAATCAAAAAATATATTTAATTAATGTAAATGCTTTTTAAAAATGTGTGCAAACTAAATATAATATTCCTCATCTATTATCCATTTGAAATGGGGTGGACCATTTCACTTCATAGCATGATACTATGTAATTTTTCATGAACAAATCAATGAAAGATGTTAACTTACAGTTGGCACGTTTAAAGCAATATTGCTCCTCCCAATGCAATGAATCTGCAACGCCACTTTGACAAAAAGATGATGGACCTCACACGCTTCTCATTGTGGAGCGTTAATTGTTAATTGGATGTTCCGACAAACAAGATTTCTTGAACGCTGCCTATATATCGTCTCGTTGAGTTGGTAATATTGCCACTATGAATATACAGAATATTAATTCGTAAAAACAAAAAAGTACAATCCATAGCGTAAATTGTTTAAAGTTGGAAAATATGTCAGCGTCGTAAATTCCGCCCGGTCTGTGATCTGGTAAAGGTATGGTGACCTACTTGACAACTGCGGAGGATTAATATTCCCCTCCACATTTTTGTCAACGCAGGGGCCAATAAAGCGTAAGAAAACGTTCATCACTTACCCCATTCCACGGTCTCGAGTTGAACCCTCATCAAAGGGAAAGTTTTGACAAAAGGCTTATGTGCTGTCACTTCTTCTGGAGAGGGTCAACCGCTTCTCAGTCTGTCGAATCTTCTAGGAGGACTGCTTAGCGTCTAACAATAAAATAATATAATTGTATTTTGGCATGAGAAAATAAATCAGTTTTATGCAACAATTGTCAAAGCGTATGTGCGAATAATATCGACAAGACAAGAAATTGATTTTTACGCAATTGATGCAATTCAATAATTCAAATGCAATTGATGTAATTCTGTAAATGTAGCTATCTGCACTTAAAACACTGATCCAGATCCAACCGACAAACAAATGAATAAATCGAGCAATAAACATTACAGTTTCAAGTCCGCAGTGAAGAAGTTAAGAATGGGACAGTGACACTGTGATATGAACTATGACACGGTAACATTAACTGTGAACCCGTGTTAGCAGCGATATAACTGAATTTAAAAATGTCATTTCATTTAATCGAAATATCAATTAAGCATCTTAAAATTCAAATTTAGCGGTCGTAACTTTCAAACGTAAGTAGAATTCTTCTTAGCTTTGTAGATTGAATATTTCGTAATAAATATAACTACTTGAGAACAAAGGAATCGTTTTCCTTCAGTCTCTGTTGTGCGCCTGTACTGCAAAAGCCTATATATACGGTTGCAATCAGTTTTGTTAACACCATAAAACACCCAACAGACAAGAGCTCCACAATTCAGACAGACTCAGTCAATTCAAGAATTCAGACAGACAAGGATATAAACGCTTCTATTCCTCCTCAATTTTGGAAAAATTATTAAAATCGGACAGTTTTCTTTATAATCACTTTGAAAAATCGCATCCAATTTCTGATTTGGTCAACTTATCCTCACACTTTCCTTCCAACGCTATACTAGAGAGAAAACTTCTTTTTCTCAAACAAAGGTAAAAGAGTAATTAATAACGTGAATATTTAATTTGTCGAAAATAGTTGAAATTTTAAATTGAATTTTAATTATCCGTGTATTTGTAAATTTTATGCAGGTTTGAAAGAAATTGCTTTTTACGATTCAAAAGAAAAATGGCTGAGAGTACTGATTCTTTAGAAGGCCTAAATGTTCCTTTGGAGTTGCCGACCTGTTTGCGCCCACGCTTGAGAGAACCAATTGATATCGACAAATTGTTGACTACGGGCACTACATTCAAAATAGACACGGACCTTGACCTTGCACTTTTGGATGAAGAAGATTGTGAGTTTGAGATGTTTTGCGAATCACTTTTTGAAGAAATGCCGGAGAGAAAATCGAAATCAGCGTTGTCAAATATTCCTTATCGAGAAGAATGCGGAAATTACGACCATCTGGTGAAAACAATGAAAGACATCACTGGCAGAGCCGACGGAGGAGTCTTAAAAATGGTTTGTCTTTGTTCATTAATATTAATATTTGTCCATTCAATAGTATTTAATAAATCAAAAGTTGTTCCTGCCTTTTTAATCGCTATTCGCATCGTTAACAGTGGGATTATGAATATTCGCAAGTTTAAGCGCATTAATTATAATTCTTTGCGTGCTATTTATCTTGTAATTGGTTTGAAATTTTTATTTTTATCCCCCTAAATTTAGCAAACATTTGTAAATCACATTCATACAAAACTTATGCCTTTTTCATACATTTTCTAGGTTTTGCAAGATGGATTTGGCAAGAAAGTGGAAGAAATGTCGCTAATTACAGTTCACTTTGTTGCCTTTTGCGAAAA
>JABASD010005215.1:0-12998 GCA_019776165.1 Pogonognathellus flavescens | reverse complement strand
CGGACAAACAGACTGACAGAAAGACGGACAAACAGACTGACAGAAAGACGGACAAACAGACTGACAGAAAGACGGACAAACAGACTGACAGAAAGACGGACAAACAGACTGACAGAAAGACGGAGACAGACAGACGGACACACAGCCTATTCGCATAAAGTTTCTTACGATACTTACTAATGTTGATACTGCTTTCTGATGAAACGAAATTGCTGTAAAATGAAATTGAAAAAAATAGCACAAAACAAATTAAACGAACTATCAATAAGAAGAATCTGTGTGTATACAATGCAGAAAGGAACATGAGTCCGAGGAGCAGAACGTTATAGAAATTTTAAGGGTTTTATGTGCAGGGGAAGAGTGGAAACGTAATTTAGCGTAATGAAAGGACTATTACTTACACCAAGATATTATCTTCACTTTGTTAATACGAAATCCACTTTTTAGTTCATATTATTATTGTGCATGTATTTGTATTGTTGTGTAGTTGTATTGGAAACGTGTTGGCCAGACGCTCCTATCTTTTCTGCGATGAGTGCTCCCGTTCCGTCTCCCCGTTTTCTTCCTTTCTATTTAGTAGTCTGGTTTAGTGTTTAATAGTATTCATTTCGTTTGTTGTGGCTTTTCTTAAGTTAAAAGCATAGCTGGAATTCACGTAGGTATATACCTAGGTATGTTTTATTTTTCTTTGAGTGTGTATTGAATGTGTAGCAGTACAGGTAGTTAATATGACGAGGTCAATATGAAAATGTTGTCAAACGAGAGTTGGTTTGCGCTATCTTATCCGAGAATTACTAAAGCAGTAGACTACGTGTCTAGTTATAGTGGAAATGTTTTGCTTTGGCAAATGTCTAGTTTAGGTATACATATTACTGCTATCTGTATCCATTTATGTTCTCTTTTTCTATATTATGTATTATTACTTACTACTGCACTCACGGACAATAATAAGTACAGTCTATACATTTTATCGGAAGAATACACATTACTTATTAAGAATAATACACGACTATGCTATTTCGAAGTTCATTACGTGCATCGGGTTGAGCTAAAGATAGTTTTCTTAGGTATCTTTTCTATCTAATAGATTAGTATTACCATTGCCTCTTGGAAAATATTGTAGTGGAGGTACTACTACAGTACTAGGTGTCGGCAGATGTAAAAAGGCAGTTTTTTCTTGCAAAAACCCGCTTAGACTACGGTAAAGCCGTTTTGTACCTTATCACCTCAAGTTCAACTACAAACATAACAAATTGAATTACTAAAATTACATTTATTTCCACTATAAATACACGCGAGAACAAAGGAAAGCCGCAAATTACAATAATTAGTTCAACCGATACAAAGCAGCGATAGGGATTGACACAGAACGATACATTTAAACACACGGCCAAATTGGTTTTACTTATATTTTATGGTATATTGATGCATGTAATTGTGGTCTGCTTCTTGTTCGTCGGCACATTAATTTCTGATGAGGAATTTCTAAACAAAGGGATTACTGATAAGAAAATGTGTATTTCTTTTCTATTTTTATCATTCCTTTCAACGCTCTTCGTTTTACCTACACACTAACACACTTCTTTATCAATGAAACTGGTGTAGTAATACATAAGTACAACAAATATATACTACGTGGGTATTTATTTATTCCTCCTCTGTCTCTGTCCCGTCAGTACAAATGCAAAGACATAAGGTGAGAACAGATTCTCTTTATGTTAAGTAATGGTAACATACCTATTTATTTGTCTATTTGCCTTTGGTAGACGTAAACTACGGAAACAAGGAACTTGTAAGTACACAACTGTTACAAGGTGCACCTACATAAATAAATCCTTCTCTCAGAGTACACCGCACTGTACAAGTTACTATTTACTACTACTACGTTACAGGATTTCAGATTTTTACTCGACTTGATTTGTAAGATGCATTTGTAATTTAATCAAACAAAGTTGTAGTAGTATTTGTATCTCCATTTACAGTGCAGCAGAGCATCGGTGCATAATTCTACTTAATTGTAAAGGCACAGCATGTAGTGTGAGCGACTATATTGGAAGTAGAGAATGGAGTATCATTATACCTATTAGTGGATTGATTAAACAACATTGAGAGAATAAATTGAGACATGTTGTACGTAGTTAGTTGTTTGTTGGGATTAGAAAGAGTCCGAAAATCCAGTTTTGTATTTGTTTGGTTTGGGTGGTTCCCTGCAGGACAGGACTTATGAAGTGAGTTTACCTGCCTCGTCCTCCACTACCAATTCAACTAAGGAAAGGCCGAAGAAAACCTGGAACGAACGGTAACTTCTTGTTTCGATGAGTTGCTTCTTTCTGTACACCAGTCAGGATTTCCATCATTATTACGAGGATCTTCTACTAGTATGGATATCAATGTTATTATCTCTGTGTATTATCTTCGTTTAACTCTAATGCGTTTACCAAAGTGGGTAGGTGTGAAAATAACTGAAACATCCCCAATTCATCCTCCTTTACAAAGTAAGCCTCATATTATCTCTTCATATCCAAACTTCTTTAGCGTTAATGAATTAATTACTCATCAATTTTTAATTTCCCAGATAATTATTACGCAATTCAATTGATAAAATCTTTATGAATAATTTTCCACGTGGAACATCACAGAGAGAGATCCTTTTTGTGATATCTGAAAGAATAAATGAATGAACACCAAACAGAAAGAAGTGACATGACATCATGGTGACTATGACATAGAGGATTGAATGTTGAAAAAGACAAGCTAATCCAACTGTAGCGAATGAATGATGGATTATAACTTTCGATATATACCTTAAATCTCCAAATCTATTCATAATAGTATGAATGAGAGTATTTACACAAGACTACTACATAGGGTTATTTAATATGAATTTACGAGTAGTAGTAGCCTATTAGAAGTAGGTAGTGGACTTTGGATCAGATTAAGCGGTGCGGTGATGTGTATAGATAAGGTAAAAGTAAGTTATACGCAGGTAGTTAAAAACAAGTACATTGGAATGATTTCTTTTAGGTCTTTTCGACTGCGAAGAGAGAGAGAGAGAGTGTCATGTCAATCAGAGTGCTTTTGATTTGATGTTCACAGACGTGAGGACCACATGTGAAGAAAGGGTCATCACAGTGCACCATCAAACACGAAATCTTATGCAGACGTTCATTGCTCCATGTCGTCACATTCAATTATCCAGTGGACAACATGTCTGTCCATGAATATCTTTCTCCTCGTATTAATAAAATGCTTTACCAACGCACTAATACAAATACAAGACACTAATCTACATAATATAGGAAGCTTTTATTGCATTTACCACGTTAACCATGAATACTACAGTAATATAGTACACATACGAATATATTTGTAGTTCCTTATGTGTGAGGATGTATAACTTGTATATTCACAAAACGGCGCATACACAGAGAACATGTGTAGCTACACAGGTTTTTTCCATATCCATCAATCTATCAAACAATAATTCTTATTCATAAATCCCCTTGTGTCTATTGCGCCATTAGTCTTTGATTTGTTTATCGAGTTGACAATAAGGAAGCGACCGCTCTCTATGCTGACTCGTCACATTATTAAGTACAAAGGTAGTTCAAAACCCGAGCAAAGTATATACACTTACATAAATATACGGCGTTTCTGACTGGTCAAATGATTTAATAATCAATTTGATAATCCAAATGATCATAAAATATAATTGTGTGTAATTCTTGGCACTTTCATATAATACTTTATAAACTGGATTGTGCATCCCTATAGAGCTAGAAGATTACTGCTGGTTGATTATCCGTATATGAAGAACGTGAAGAACAAATAAATAAATACTACTTACATATACATATAGGTACGTGTATGCAAATCTTTATATATTCAGAGTTGACTATTACAGTTGTAAATTGCATTTAATTTCATGACATTCCATTTGCTTCAGTATGAGAAATCTGTAAGTCAACTTACGACAACCAAATCAACTACACACAGAGCTTGAGATATACTTCTCTCTATAGAGAGAGAAAGATTTTAACAACTGCTGTGTTCAACTCTACAAGTATAAAGTAAACCTCATAAAGATTTCTTTCTCGTGAAATACAGATGAAATAGTACAACACAATGATTTTGATAATAGTACATACAGATAGTAACATATATACCTAGTATATAGGTACTGTATATATATAAAATATAATCTAAAGGTATATAGGTGCCCAGTAGCCTTTGAAACAGAATGAAATGAAATGTCGGCATAATATTATTTCCACAGCTAAGTGCATCATACATAAGTACACAGAGAGTCTCCATACATTTTCCTGTCTCTTGTGTAAGGTGAAGTAAGGAAAAGAGCAACTGAGATGAGATGAATTGTTTTTTCTTGATCAAAAGTCATTTTCATGCAAACAGCGTACATATATTATACTAAGAAGCTAACGTGAGCCAAGATAACATAACAATGAGCCATAGTCATACCATTATAAAATACAATGTGCATATAATAACGAGGAAAAGCAATTGCACCCAACCAACAATGTTCCCTGTATAGATAGACGTCTATACTTTCCTATCTCTCTCCCGTTCTACTATTTCATGTTGCAGTAGTAGTGTAAGTAGTATAATTGTACAAAGTATATGACCCCGACTAGATTTTAGTACACCGTCGGTATATAAGTTACGTTGATCTAATGTGGAAATCTCTTAAGTGTATATATCAAGACACTATCTGCTACTCTACATAATACCCCGAGACTATACTAGACATTATGATAGTCTTTTAGACTTCGTTAATAGTTTCTGCCATACTTAAACATTAAACAGACAGCAATAAGTACTAGTTAAAAGTTTATAGCCTCTCTTCTCTATTTAAATGATACTGTTGTATATAGCCACACACAGCCCTTAGGCGTAAACAGTAGGATTTTACAGTCTCATGCTAATACTGGCTATCTTGTCGGATTCTATAGCATTTAACTCAAAGCCATTACTCCTAATAATATGAAGCTGAGAGCTTAACTCATTTATTTTACACAAACCTTCTTCACACATATATTAATTGCAATACGCCTATATGCTTTGTATCTTTTATTATAATCACGTTGTACCATTCATATACACCTAAGTCATAGAGTGGCTACTACCATATTATATTCCGTAACGCGATGAACTGAACCTGATTGAATCTACAAATTTACTCAGTGAATTTTTATTTTTTAGCATTTCAAAATCACGTGTGGGTTTGCATTTAAACTACGGTTGAAAATTATTGCTCACAATAAATTGAATTAATGACAAAAGAATGAAATATTCCGTATAGAATGAATGGTTGTGCCCACTCTGACATATTATGTAACAATGTGCATTTTTTATGGTGCATCCCGCATAGTTTCAGTTACCAGTAAAAATGCTTCATCTAAATTAAACCATTTTCAATTTGGTGACGTCACCGGAGAGTTTTATTGCAATTAGTGACTAAAAGCCAATTGATATGCGTGTGTGTAATATTAATAGAGAATTTATGTATAAGGGTGAGTGTGGTGAAGGCGAGGTTAATGTCAGAGGGTTATTATGCCTTCTAAATTCTCCAACCTAGCCTAACCTGCCCAATAGTAATAGAAACAGTTTGCATTTGATCATTTGGGCGGGTTGATGAGCACGAACATAAGCAATGTAGTTTATCTGCAGTATGGAAAAGATGTGTGTGAGAGAGAAAGACGGGAGAGTGAGACTGACATTAGATTAGTGTATTCTTCTGCAGTAAAACAAGAGCAAACACCAATGGAAGGCAGGCAGGACTCATTATGACATGAAGATGAGCCATGTCATGCAGGCAAGCGTCACTCAACTCACTTGCTGTCTATGAACCGGCTTGCCACTTACAGATTTGCTCTCCCACTACTTCCACCAGTCTACTACTGCACTGCTCCCTCATCCTCCGCCTTAATAACTAGTGACCAAGCTACTCATTTCATCCTATTATCATAAATATCCTATATTACTAATCTCTGTGAGCTTGTCTAAAGTAAGCAAGAATAAGTTAATGATATGCAGTAGCTTATCTGAACTTTATCTGTAGCAATTCTTCTGAGGTTTTGTTTAACGTAGAGAAATAGAAATACCGTAAAACTTGCAATCAACCAACTCTGTGTTCCGATATAGTATAAATATATATAAGGTTTTATATGTGGGTAATGCTGTGTGATTGTGTGTGATAGTATGTAAGTATGAGTAGATATCGGCTTTTACTGAAGGGAAAGATATTATGTAGACTGGACTGGCAGTAGTTGATTTTTATATATTTCTCTCATTGATAAAAAGTGTTTATTATGGTTTCCATTATAGAAAACGGGTGTTTATTATTTGAAAATCGTTTAGGGCGAGTTGAGCTGAAGGAAGAATAATATGTGAAGAGTATAATATAACAGCACGTTCATTCACATGATGATGACTTGAATCTGTATGACTCTCTATTAACTTAGATTGCCACCTGTCAATTCATCTCCCTCATCATCATCAGCCTGCCTTGTTTTCCCCACTCTTTTTCCTTATTATAGGTATAGGTACAATGTATGTATACGTCTTTTGATTACATTGAACTGTTGTTGTGTACTACTGCCAACCATATACTTATTATCTGACAATTGCTCTTCTGTCTGTCTGAGATTCTTCTTCTAGCGTGTCTTGGTCAGTTCATAGTATCATTTCATACATTATTTTACTATTACAATACACATCCTACTATACCTCATACACATCATCATATCACAACGTATCTTTCCTTGCATCTCCGAACTCTAAAACACGATCTCATCAAAAAAGAAAACATTCTCGTGTATATAGAAGCTACTTATATACGTGGTAGCGAGTAGGTATGTATGTAGTAGTAGTATTCATTTTACTTTGTGTTTTCAATCTTGATCCGTTGATCCATTTAATTTACTTAATTATCACTTCTCAAATAGACCTGCGGAATGTACAAACGCAAACACACACATAGACAATCAGAAAACGCAAACGCACCTTTACAATTATGGTCCTTTTTTCGTTTCCCATTAACTCACCTTGTATTCGTGTTGAATCTCTCAGCCTGTATAATCTCTGCCCTTTTGCTTCTACATGCTAATTAAACATTTGTTGCAAATTTATGACAAGAAAAATAGTCAACTTATTTGGTAATTACATACATGAGCAACTACTTAAAGATGTTTTGAACATTCTCACCTTTGGCGAAACAGAAAAAATTCTCTCGCGAAGGAAAAATCGCTCGAGACTTGCAATTTTGATAAATCAACTTCACATTTAAATCAATTATGAACAATCAAAAGTAAAATTATTCAATTATCAATACAATTACCTAGATGAGTTCACCTGTGCACGTAAATTCATACCTGTACTACATAAATAAATGGTTCGGATCTTTCCCCACAGTTTATCTTCGTGTATATAGCGTGTGTGTTTAATCGAAGATTTATTTATAGTAAAAAAAAGAGAAATGTCTGTTCTGAAATGTAGTGCAATGCTGTTATAGTAATATATAGTGACGGAATGACATGTGTACATGCATGCAGCCGACAACAATGAAAAGAAAATTCCAACACGCTATGTTGTAGCAAACCGCTATGGCACGACATCAAATATCACTCAACTGATTCTCAACCCAACTTATAGCTTTAAGTATACGCTTAAAAACTTTGTACACTTGTGCCACAATATACATTACATATAGAAATTCATTTTCTTGCTGCATATTAAAAAGACCCGATGAAAAAAGCTGAGACTCACACACGAGAAAATTATTTTTCTGAAGGTTTGATTTTTGAGTGAGCCATCATGCACATGAAAAGTCCTCACCCATTTCTAACCAACACATGCAAATATTCGTACGTTTGTGTAAAGTAAAGAGTGATGTATTTAAAGTTTAGCTAAAATGGGAAGATTATTGTTCATGCACGTGTTAGTTTATATTGTGATTTCCAGAAGAACTTGTATAGAGTTTCTGTACTGTAAGATTGCTAGATTAATGTAAGATGCGAGTTTAATCTTAATGACGATGTGAAATTTATTGCAGTTCTACAGCCCTAGACATTCTCTCGTGTGTCTTAGGGATCTTCTTGACTGCACATCTAAATAAATATGATAAAGGCATGAGAAAAGTCAAATTACTATATCAGTTCCTCCTTCTATTATATTACAACGTTGAAATAGCAATTGTATTACGCTTTTTCTTGTTGACTTTGCTTTCTAAATGTTTATTTCATGTTGAGACGATGGTGATCAAGTGAGTGGTCACTTAAACAGTAGAATATATACTCATAACAATTCCGTGCTCCGTGTTAAATGCATTTTTTATGATGATCTGTTGGTTTTTTACGAATTACTACATTTGTGTATTGCATTTGTATTGTCCCATTCTGCCTGGCTACATGCTCACGACGATGAGAGTAGTCGACTGAGAATTGCATCTGTACAAGTTAAATACGACGAGAGTTATAATGTTATTGTTCCATAGAGCTATATGTTACATAAAACACGTAAGTTGTGTGCGGTGATCATGCTCAAGTAGGAGATGGAAGGAGTAAAATGTGAAATGATCATTATTCTAGGCGCATTTCGAGTGGCCTGGCCTTTTCGCGTGATTAGATACGATTGTGACTGAATGTGATTTTTACATTTACGTTACGCTTTGTGTGTGCGAGATGCTCTCTGTGTACTTGTAAAAGTCGACTGTAACGAAAAAAGATGAGCTTTGCTCAGAAATTATTATTTTTCGACCTCCCATGTCCATCTCTCTCTTTTTTGACTACGAGACAGCACAAACACAACACACTTCTCTACAAACGAAACGCAAACGAAATGTACACATACATTTAACTTTATTGTGCCCTGTATATATGCATTGCGTCTTTTCGAGTAATGTTTTCTGTTTGGTTTAAGTCTTCGCACAGCAGAAGCATAGCCGCGGCGAGATTCACGTTGTAAACGTTCCAAGCATCATGTCTATAGCAGTCGTTGTTTTCTTTGGACTTGCTGCTCGTCCTGCCTTGATGCCTTCATGGCTTGTCTTGAAATGTCTACCTGTCTCACTCTTTCTGTCTTTCTTTTATTTTCTTTTCGTACATTACATATACGCGTTTGTTTATTTCTATGAAGTTTGCTTTAGATTTATATTTGACTTTGTCTGTGTGATGTGCCTTGCCATGTGAGTGACTTGTTGAGTCAAGAGAGCCACAGACCTCTATGTGGTATAGAAACGAATATATGTAATGTATATAGTCAAGGCGAGACAATATCTCACTTTATATTCCTATGCGCATCTTTATGGCATCTTATTTTATGCTCCACTCATGTTATGTCAGAGATCATAAGAATAAAATACGTGAGCAATATCTGTAACTCTCTTTCCATATACAAATGTAATGAAATGTACTCATTTAAACTCAACTACTACAATCATCATCATCATTGCACATACCGCAGCCAAAAAATTATACTAAAACACATATTATAAAACTACGTTAATACATATTAAGTAGAATACCTTAACCGTGAAAACTTTGCACTCAGAGCACAATTCTTTCGGTAGAAATTCACATTCATCTGAGTCATTGCAATAAAACATACGGATAATTTTGACAGTTTTAGTTTCAGTCCTTTTGCATTCCACCGTACTAAAAGATTAATTTACACCTGAGTCATACTCATAATGAGAAATACAAACCTCTGACACATAATGTAAAGCAATAACATTTTTGCAAATGAATTTTGTCAAGTTTACTTGACTGCGGGTTTAAACGAAAGCTTTTTGTGTGTCAACCCTGATTAAGGTATAGTTACATCACTGAAATTGTCGTTGTCAACTAAAAACCCATTCCCAATCCAAATGCATTAAGGATGTTCTTAAAAGTGGTTAATTTTGCCAAATTGATCTTTGGGCATTGGACATTATTATAAATACATATGAGTTTATGGTACCTTGTGTGTGTGTGTCTCTATATGTCGTCTGTGAGTCGCGTATGCAAAGAGAATTTCGACTTTTGTTGTATATTTTAAGGCGTGATGAAAAATGATCTGACAGAAAACAACTCTAGTGAAAAACTAACTACGCGACGGATTTGCAAAATAGGAATTATTCCATTCTTTTTCTATTACTCACTCCGCATCGTTTCACATCTCATCTTTCATTTCATTTGGTCCATTTATTTTTTCATGTGTGTGTGCAGTCTTTACATTATTCCATTTGCATTAGCCTGGTCTAATATTATTATTATGGTTATATGAGATGTGATCATACTTAAAAAAACTTAATAAGTCCATTTGAAATGATATCAGTTCTAATGGACTGTTTTAGCATTATTAAGTAAATATGACATGGCGTTGGTTTTGGATCGAATTGAATCTTCCACTGCTGTGTATTGAACTAGGATGCCAGCATGTCTTCCAATTATCATTTACATTTGCCTACATTTGACATGCCCAAAAGGGGAAATACTACGTGGGGGAAATCCTTCGCTGGCATGTCCATCCTCAGCTTATAGAGCTCAGTACTTTTGGGTTTACTAAGACTCGGATATAATTGATGCGGATTATCTGCCACTCTCAAAACTACGTGCACATTTTCTCTGTCTCTCTCTCTGGGACTCGTACAGAATGAAAAACTCTTCGAGCTAAACAAATACAACAATAATCCAATCCTTATACAAACTCAGGACTTTGCGATTTCATTTTATTTAAAACCAATCCATTCAAATCCTATTTTGCATGTGATTTTCGTACACACAAGCAATCAATTGAATGTCTACTTAAAGGAAATGACAAACATTTACCATATTGGCTCACTCCCCTTGCACATTAAGCTTTCCAATTCAATCTCATCAAATCACGTCAATATAAACCAGTCAGCAACTCATATCTCATTACCATTCATATTCATTATTGTGATTCCCAAATCTAAAATGCTTTGCTGCCTACACTTCTGATGTGTGTGTGATCATCACCCCCAACTACAAAGATGGATTGGATAAATGTAACATGCAAGTGTTATACATCAAATAAATATGGTACACGCCACATCCTATAGCTGAAATTCTATCTTTCTTCAGAGTGAGACACCTCCAATGGATTACTATACAATAAAATTCATTGAATAATCAAAGCACGAGCGTCTCTTCAACTTTTATGACCATCATTTGTCTAAATATTAAACAGATTATGGATTCAATCAAATCATTTTCCTTATCAGACTCCATAACACCCTGTGGCCTACAGATAATATGGTTGTAAAGTAACTTTTACTCATTTTGCTAAATCGAAGGTGGAAAAGCAGTTGAGAATTTAGCAAAACTAATAAAACATGCAGTACAAAGTACAATACACTTGCATCTTTCTCTACGAAACCGATTTACGAGATTTAAAAAAAGGAGTGCATACATATTTATACACAGGCAGAAAGTTTTCTTCTTATTAGTGACTGAAATTGAATATTGCGAAATTGATTTTGATTTGATTGTAAATTACGCAGCATATACGATTGACGATTTTAGTCTGATGTCTGCTTGATAGTCGTTTTGCCATAGACTGCAGTGTAAATTGTATTTTTCATAAAAACATGGAGCCAACTAAACGTCTAGATACATGCTGACATATTATAGCTTTTAAAATTGATTTGAAACGGTATGGATGATTTTCCCATTTGTGATCTGCTAAGTGATAGTGATAGTGTCACTGTCTGTAAATTGGAAATGTTATGAGAAGAATTTAAGTACTTGTATATCACAAAGTCAGAATTTCAATTCAATGATTATTGTATCTGCAGTGTTAAAAGCTTAAATGTTTTTTATTATTACCAATCTGGCTTTCCTTCTCGCCTCCACAACAAAAAATCTCAAACGATTTGGCCCCAAGGACACAAATTAAAACAAATTCAATGTAAATAGTGAAACATTTTCATGTTTCTGTTTTCCAGTCACAGCCTGTATCTAATAAGACACATTCTGTGTCCTTTTTGCATAAGCGATGCGCCAGGTATAGCAGGACATTGCCAGACAGGTGTGTGTCAAGTGTGTGGTACAATTGCAAATAAATGCAACATAACGTCATAAATTGACGTGAGTAATTTCGTTTAAATTGATTGTGGAGCTGTAGGTGTGTGCAGTCTAATCTAAAGTGAAATTATGGAAGATAATCATAAGACTTTGCTTTGCTTTGCTGTAATAAGTTGCAAGAGTAGACAAGACAAGATAGCAATGAATGTCACTCAAATTGGCGATTAGAATGATAAGGGAAATCAAAAGATCAAAACATTCATATCAGCTTATTATTATTATTACAAGTGAGAAATTACCTAAGTCTTATATTTGCTGTGGCAAATAAGTTTGCATTCTAATGGAAGAAAACAGCATGTCAGTCCATCAAACAATAATTTTATTGATAAAATGACACTTACATCAACAATAAAGTACACCATATGCACATCGACGACAATCTTACAAAATGACGTTCACAAATTGATTACTATTGCCAACTGTGGATGTTTAGAAAGTCAATGCATGCAAATTGCATTTTGATGGTATACAAAATATCGTGCTGAGAGTTTTTCATTATATCGCTCGAATTATTACTATTGATTGCTTTCTATACACAATTTATTATTGTATCCGATCCAAATTGTACAAATCAGTTCAATGATTCACAAAACAATTTTTCTGAGCAAATCCGCTATGGAATTTATATAGCTACATTACATATCTGAAAGTATTTAAAATTCTCTTGAGTATATTAAATACTTAATTGTTTGCTACTTCGATTATATATACCACTGCCTCATTCATTACAAATCACTATCTTTGCAATTCCAGCTTATCCTATTTTACTTATACATATTAGGGGCTTACAAACCAAAAGCCGCGGTAGTTGTCTCATGGCTCTTTGTCTCATAAGCCGAAGAGCTTTTTTTCTTCAGATTGAGTGCTCCGCTTTTATTTGGCTCAATTGGCTCA
>JABASD010005214.1:0-12999 GCA_019776165.1 Pogonognathellus flavescens | reverse complement strand
TGAACATAAGCTCCGTCAGTAGCGGCTTTGGAAGATGTGTCTTTTTGTAGAACAGCAAAGTCAAATCCAAGCTTGTCAATAGGAATCGTATATTTTCTTGCAAAATTTTGCATTGCCCCAGTAAGAAAAGCTTGCGTAAAGAAGAATCCAGATATCCAGAAGACCGGTGGCTTTCCTTTCTTATACCACGTCTGCAATTGAAATGTTTATTTTTATTACAATTCGAAGCAAATGTTATCACCCCAAATTAAATTTTAATTTTAGAAAAGCTGGCTGTGAAAAATTGTCTGAATAAAATAATTTTTGAACCTGTAACAATTTGAGACGTTCCAAAAAGTCTGCAATGTATGACCCCAATGGTTTAAGACTGGGATACGACTTTTTCGCCCACATCGCAGGAATCTTTCCAACCATAAGAGACGAAGCTAAGGCTTCCAGTTCTAATGACATCAATACCAAACCTTTGATGGCTTTCTGTATTTCCTTGAGACTACTTCGAATGACAGTGAGCAATCGATTGAATCTCTCCATTTCTTGAACAAGAACAGTATTCATGGACTCAGCATAGGTTGTCGGATATTTCTCAAGAGCTTCTTCCAAGTCATAATTCTCCGGTAGCTACAAAAAGGTGTTCAATTGTAAAATATCGTAACTTTTAAAATTGTCAAAGTAATTGGTACAGCATTTACTTTGGATAGAATGTCTGCTGCGATATCAGCTAATTTTGCATCGAATTTCCCTTCACCACCTCCACCGGCTTGTTTCTTGGGTGAGAAGAACAGCGTCACAAAGTTCGCGTGTTTCTCTTAGTTCTCGACTAATGTCTACATTATCGTGCATGCCGAATATCTCAGGTTTTTGTGTGTATGGCAATTTCTAAGGATTCATTAATAAGAACATCTAATTATCTTAAACACATAAAATAATTTAGCTCGTCGAAAAATATGAATTACTCTTATGAAGTCCAAGTAGTCATCATAAAGCTTTCTGTTGGGAACATAGTAAGTTCCGGATGGAGAGAATTTGTATCGATTATCAGATATCATCTTTGGATTGCAAAAGTCTGCAAGGATTGTATTTAATGTTCTGCGATCCCAATCGTCGGTTACGCGACCGCCGTAATTACACTCGCCTGTGAGGTATGTAATTGCCTCGTACGGGACTTGAGGGAATTCATTGAGGAACATCTACAACATAAGGATAGTATATACGTGTTTAAGGATAGCATGTTAATTGATAATGGGTGGATACTATTACACAGGAATCGGAAAATGTTATGTTTCTAAAATTACCTGAAGCTGTCGAATAGAAATATGTAAATCAGAGTCATTAAACCCATACGGGATGTTCCAACCCAAGGGGCCAAACTTTTTTCGCTCTTGCACAACAGCATGAAAGAAACAAAGCCCATAAAGCAATCTTGTGAAAGTAATATCTTTGCCCGGGCACCCAGTGTAAAATGTCGAATCTGAAATAGGGTCTGAAAGGTAAGACTGTAAAAGATTTTGTCGCAGTCCTGTTGGTGGTTCGTTAGTCATCTTCACACTGTTTTGCAAAATTGTGACTGGAAACTAAGAAATATTCGGAAAATCAGCCAATAATTATTATTCAAACGTATTTTTCATGTTACACAAGAAACGATACTGTAAATAAATGCTTAAGTATGAATATTACTTGAGGAGAAGGATACGAGGTGAGCCACAATCTAAAAGTCGGACTGATTTTCATATTAGGCATTTCGTCGCAAATCTTTTCCAATGCAGGCATCCATGAAGCTGCCAAATGACAATTTTGCAAAGCAACCCAAGTTCCTTCTTCGAAAGCATTCATAATCATTTCTCTGGCTATTGGTCCTTGCCCCTGACCTAAGGAAATCGCCTCGAATTTTGTGCCACCAAATCCGGAGTCATCTGCAAACTTCAGGAGAGCCATCATGGGATCCGCTCCCGGTGACAAAATGAATACCAAAGGTGTCAAATGATTTGAATCTGCGTATGACTTGGCTAAATCAAAAGGTGGAGGCGACACAAACTTTTGTCCTAAAGAGTTACTCACAAATGTAATAATCATTGGAACAAGTTTGTCTGGACGGATGCAACGAATAACCATCATTTTTTGAAAATCTGTAAGCTTCTCATTCCATGGTTGTGGTAAATTTTGTAGATGGGGTTCTTTGTGGTCATATAGAGTACGCCATGCCTCCAAATGAGATTTAAAATCCTTTGTGAATTCTATACAAAAACAGATTAAATCGTTTAAAATCATTTAACAGTGAGAAAAATCGTGAAGTATTCATAAAGTCCACCTATACCTTTGAAAACCGAGTTTGTTTCGACCATTCGACACAATTGATCCCATGAGGAATCTGACAGCCAACTGGAAGCAGGATTTGACACATTGTTTTGAAGACCAACTCCACCAGTTAAAAGGAACTTAAAGTCATTTTGTTTGAGTTTGTTTTGTGACCTGTGTGTGTTGACAGTTTATAAAGTTTTGTAAATTCTTAATAAGAGCTATAAACTTATCTGTGGAATGTCTGAATAAGTCCAAGACAAAACATAATATGGGTTAGCCAACAACAATTTTGAAAGCTGGACTCACATTAAAATGGATATACACAGTGTAAAAGAAAATAGTAGCTTGTCCTTTTCAAATAAAGATCGGCATACATTAGAATATAGACTGAGAGTAAAGTGATCACTCAGAGATTTTAGCCTCTTCTCTAAATTCTTGCTTCGAGAACTGCAATAAAAAAAATCGCATAAAGTTACACTATATATGTAATAACATTTTCATACTTGCAGTAAGCATATTTTATATACCTACTTACGCTTAAGCGTGCTTAATAATTTGTATCCATCTAATACTATAAATATTATACATATCTCATGCATAGTGGATAATGAGTCTCATTCATTAGCGAAATATAATTAATTAGACTTCCAGTTGGATTGAACAAATCTAACTAAGCATACTAAACATTCAAATTACGTGTTTATCTAAAAAATACATTACAGTTAACTACTTGCACATTTACCAAGCAAAGCACCTTACTACAGACAGGAGAAATGACCAAGGATGCTTCACAATACAAGCTGTCTCAAGAGACAAATTGTTTTTTAAAACTTACATCATCCATATTTCCTTTGCTCTTTTTGGCAGCATCATAGCGGAAAGACTACACAATAATGTATTAGCTAATCTCCTTAATTTCTTTACTTGAAAATTCACCTTTAGGTACTTGATTAATTCTTAACACACGTAGATATGTAGTACTGCACTAAAATGTTAAAATAAATAATAAAAATACTCACCTATGATCAATTGAGTTGATGAACAAGTTTACGAACCAAACAAGAGAATACTGATACATAGGATCAATGTTTGGCAGTTCTGTGAGAGAGAAGAAAAGAACACTTGTATAGCGAGCAATGGGGCGGTATGCTAAACGAGATTTGTTGATTTGTTTCTCGGTTTCAACAGCCACAGCCTGTTTCTCTGAAATATCAATCGATATTTGTTTCGAAGAGTCGAGAATCTCTATAGCTGTAGAATCTTCAAGGATATTTCCTTCCGAAGATGACAAAGTGTTTAGAATATTGTCTTCTACTTCTTTCAAAGCTTTTGTGTTAGCTGCTGTTTGCTGAATAAGTTGCTGTCTCTCTTCTTCCAGTTCTGGCCGCTCCTTAGCTACGACTATTCCTAGCAATTGATCTTCCAATCCTTCTAAAGTAATCATGAAATTCAGAAGGAGGACTTTTGTGGAAACTTCTGGTAGATAATGTGGATTTCGTAGTTTTGTAGTAATGTAAAAACGAAAATCAGGATGGAAATCCACAATAAGATCCCCAATCTTTATCATATCTGTCCCTCCTGTATAATAATAATAACGGTGAATTAAAAAGTTTAATCAATTTATATTAGGATTTTACTTTTAAAACATTGATTCTTCAGAATGCAAAGATTATATTATACATAGATGAATTAATTAGATACCTTGTTTAAATATGTTCTTCTGTAAAATGGGTTGCAAACTAGGGTCAATTTCTTCCAAAACATTTTCAAGGAGCATAGGTACTCCATTGGAAACACAATGTTCCATTTTACGCATAAAATCTGAATCAGCCATCTTTACAATTTTCAGTCTATTTTCTTTTTCTGTATTCTTTAATCCATTTGTTGGCTTGTCCTTGTGGATCAATCATAAGAGGATATCGTCTTGCGCATTCAATCATAACTGAATTGTCCACAGAAAACGCATCCTTGGGGAGTCCGTGAATATTCCATGCTTGAATTTTGATAGGAGAGCCAAGTGTCTTAGTTAAACTAAAGTCTTGAGAGCATGAGATTTCCAATCCAGTGACAAACTGGACCCAATCGCTAATGCATTCATTTCTAAGAAAGTTTCTCACAATATATTTTTGATCAAAATTACATTCAAAAAAGAAGGAAAAACATTCAAATTCAATATTTGATGGTGATAAAGGCTTATTCGAATACTAAACAAAGCAAATGTACCTAAATGCGGCTGTATACGGACCAAGGTATGCAATGCATGCAGACGCCACTAAAACATCGGCTCCTAGATTGTCATACACTACTTGCAAATTTTCTGCTGCCTTTGTCCATCGGTCTTTCTCACCTCCCAAACCACCTACGAACAATAAACAGTTTATGAAATCCCACAATAAATTTAAATTTACGTAATATAATACAATTATTACATACCTATTAATTTTTCAGCTCTGTCTAATTTCTGTGTACACAGATTGACTTCCGCCTCTAAAGCTTGTTTCTTTGCAAGTGTTTCTTCAAACTGTTCTGTAAGCACAGCGAGTTTTGCTTCTAACTCCATGATCTCCTGTCGTTTTGCATTTAGAAGATCAAGTGTAGTTCTTAACTTTTCTTCAGCTTCCATTAATTTTGCTTTTTTGGGTGCTACCACCTAAATAATTCGATTAAAAATTATTCACATCCGATTCAGTCAATTATTTAATCATATCATGAGTATGAGTTATAGAAACAAACCTTGGCCACTTTATCGTATCCTTCCATTGCCAAAATCCACTTGCAAAGGCCTTCCGCCGCACTGGAAGCCTTAGCCACTTTATTCGGCTTAAACAACTCTTGACTGATGAAGTTCGCTCTTATATCATTCATGACTTGAATCGGAATGTTATCTTTATCATATTCTTTAAGGCTATTTAGAAAGTTGAAATCGCCAATCATGCGTTTAGACGGCCCCCAAAAGTCCATTATCTAGAATTAATTACAAATTTCATATGGTCAAGACAGGTCAGAAATAGACATTCCATGATGTAAAAATATTTCTGAAACCGCGAATTACCTTTTTACCGTCAGCGTCCGTAATCTTTTCAGGTTTAATTTGTTTCATTACGCATACAGCTGCCATCACAAGTTTCACAGCGGGAGGAGGATTTTTCATAGATTTGACTAGAACGATATCCGCAGGTTTTAAGGTATCCAAAGCTTTCAATGCCTCTGTTAGGAATAAAAAATTAAAATGTTCGATAACATAATAGAAAGACAAGTGAAAAAAGTTAGGTTTTCGTTTTTACTTTCAAGTTGAGGCAATGCTTCTGCGAGATCTGCCATACATTCTGATTTCAAAACAGTTGCTTCTTCAGCTTGAACATGAGCTACAGCCTCATCCTCTTTGACAAGCTCCGATTTCTTGGCAACTTCTGCCGATTCTTTTTCAATGACATCCATCATGCTTGCAGTTACTTTGGCTGCTTCCACAAGTTGTGGTTGCAGAGCTGTAAGCTCTTTTTTCATAATTCCGATTTGTGAAGCAGCAAATGCCAATTTATCTAAACCTCCGAGATATCTTAATTTCGCACTGTTTGTATCTTCTTTTTTACCTTGAATTACTTCCTTAAATGTCAAAATTAATTCGATATAAGATGTAGGAGTCACATACACGTGACGACTCATTTCTTGCAAAAACTTTTCAGCAAGTTTTGCAGCGCCTGTGTGAAAATATTTACAAATAGCCACAGCTCCACTTCTCAAATCTGCTGGAATGTCCATATCTTCAAGAGACTTTTGTGCCACCTTTTCCAAAGCATCTTCTGGCCACGGCTAAATGTGAGAGCAAATAGATAAAAATCATAGCCCAACACAATAATATTTAGGAAATGAAAGAAATGTGAGAAGTCTTACTTGAAACCAATCAATTGTACAGCAATTGACTAAGGACGGAAACTGCCTCAGTCGATTCCTAAATGTACTACCAATAGGGCTGAAGGCTATGATAATATGTAATTTTTCTTTCACCCGTCCCACATAAAATGCATACAAAGCCAACGGATTCATATCCATGGATCGACTCTTTTTATCTGATTGAGCTATAAGAGCAGGCATTACAGCTTCCATAATTTCTCCTTTCTCTTCAGCATTGTATATATTAGGAACATCTCCGGAATTAAGAAGAGAATCAATATCTTCGAGGAAACCTTTACAAAACATGAAAGATTATTATCAATATCATCTTCATTATATTATGCAATGTATATAAAACATATGTATATATTGTATATATAAAACACAATTTCTTAGAATTGAATACCTTCATCTTTTATTTGAGAGTCTGTTATAAGTAGAACAGTATCTCTGTTGTAAGCGCCAGCATTTTTCATTGCTTTCTTTAGATCATCTCTCCAATCGTTACGACCATAATTACTGCGTATTTCTGGCTGGTATATATGTAAAGATCCCATACATGCAGACAGGCTGGTCAGAGACTGTCGGCCTAATTATTGAAATTAACACAATCATGGCATGCCTGTATTAATTTTATTATACAACGAATACAAACAATTGCATTAGTGTGAATTTTATGAATTATTACCAGATCCACCCACGCCCACTAACAAACCGTGCCCTCCAGGGCTTCTCATTATTCGACATATGCGCGTTAAATGTTCCAGAAGATATCTAGATTAAGAAAGTATAAAATATAAATAATATTCAGATGTATATTACAATTTTCATAAACTTAGATATACTATTTACATGTACTACTTCTCAACATGTACCTGAAAATGACAAGGTCCATACGATTTTTATTGGTGTTGTTGTATTCATTGAGAGCCAACTGTGTCACTTTATAAAACTGTTCTATATCTTTGATTTCTTGGTACAGACGATCTTCTTTGTCCACATCAGGATTCATGAAATCCCCAAACATGAGATTACGCATATCTTCTTCAACAACCTTTTAACATGAAATTTACAATCAATTATTGGGCATTAGGAAAGGAAACCCCGTAGTGTTTACATTTAAGAATTGAAAAGTCATTGAAATATTTCACCTTAGATTTCGGCCCTCCTGGGGCTAAACTTTCAAATATTACATCAAAACTTTCTTTGAATATGTTTTGAACACAGTTTTGTGATAACTGAAACAACCAACTACGATCCTTTTCATCCACAAGTCGATCGTAAAATACACGATATACTTCATGAACCCACAATCTGATTGCAAGTTATCAACCAAAAATTAATTAAATACAATTACTTACACATGAATCCAATGAATATAAAAGTTATTAAGCAATGTAATTAATAGTACTTCACAAATAGTCGTTTAGAGTCCACCGAATTCTTGTGAATTAAACAGCATCCCTGAATGACCCTAAATTAATATAGAAAAATTTGGTTTGCTTAAAAATGACATACAATCGTTACGCTTTTCTTAACACTAGCTGTATTGGTCTAAACCCCAAACCTTGCAAAATCACGAAGATTGAATGTGTAGTGTGACCTAAAACAATTAATAAAAATCATGAAAATTGGACTTAGCAGATGCTATAACGTCATAATCATAGGACATGTTACTTAAATGTGAATACAGAACAATATAATAACTTACTTATTTGGTGTAGGTAGCAAATTAGCCATTGCTTGTTTGTACACTTCCATCGTTCCAGCCACAATCGGGTGGACAACTCCAAAATATTCAGGGCTAAATGAACTATTCCTCAGATAGATTTGCATCAGTGTCTGGAAAATCTTTACCATAGTTTCATCAGAAAATGTATTGATGCTGACAACATTGAAATGTCTTATAAACCGGGGGGTCACAATTTGTCGACTCCCACCCGGAGGTCCCATTGCGGCCATAAACTGAATATCCTGCAAATAAATTTTGGATGTGTCTTTTTTGTCATACCAATGCTTGTGATCAAAAAATTGACGCAGGAGTTCTATAGGAGGTTGTGCTCCATACACCTACAAAGATTTGAATAAAATCATTAAAACAGAATGTCAGAATACAGACAAACCTGTAATAAATGTTCACATATTTAATTATTGCAATTTATAAATAATTTACTTCATTGACAGGCATGTTCATATCGTCTACAAAAACAATGCATCGTAGTCCTTTAGGCGGACCAAAGTAACCACGACCTTTTTTGTCCAATTTGTTTATAATCAAATCTTGAGTTTGACTCGCAGTTGTTTGAGCAGAGAACGTGATGAAGTTTGGCAGATATTCGTCTTGGGAAATACCATTCATAAGTTTGTCCTGTATGTAAACACTTTTACCAGTACCAGTAGGACCAATCAATAGTAAAGGTAAACTGTATCTTATACAAAGGTCCATGAGGAATGTGTATCTGCACAAACATTCAGAAATATCATAGTATTACTCTGATGAATATTTCGACTGATATTATCGTCTTCATAAATGCATAAATATTTGTTGAGAAAATCATTAGTCTCACCTAGCTGTATCGATTGTTGGCACAATAATTCTGCGAATATTATTGTGTGTAGGCAGCTCAAATCCTCTAACCATTTCATTCCAATGTTTCCAGTTGCCCCTTCCTTTGATTTCATATTGCCAATCGAATACACTTCCATCGTTAGGATAGGCAAGCTCGAATTTTGCAGGCAATGTCTCAGGGAACGGATGCTCTGTGTCTTTTCCAGATATTAAAAGTTTAATGAATGTATCAAATTTTTGTCGGGATTCAGCGTCTAAGATTCCACCAATTGACCAAGGAATTGCAAAAAGTACAGTCCCAGTCAACCAAACACGAATGTATTTTGTTTCCTTTTCAATTTCTTTAATAGCATCTGCAAGTTGTACTTCCACAAGTCTCAAACAGGAACTGAAAGAACAATAATAAGTTAAGGTATCATTTCGATATGTGTTCGAATTATTTCTTAAGCATCTTCTGTTTATTATATAGTTCTTACTTTACTAAATTGGAGTCACCAGTTTTAAGTAGCTCTTTGCAATTTTTGTATACATATCGAAGGCAATGTGTTAATAACCAGCACAGTAATTCGAATAAGTAATCCCCGGCTCCCTCATGTTTCCACAATGGATTTACGGTGTTCATCCATGAAAGGACAAGTGGTTTCCAACCCAAAGATGAAGGTTCAAAGTATATCATACCACATCTTGAAACTGTTGCCGGTGATGCCTGAATTACAAATAAAATAGCGATATGATTTTCTAAAAGACGGTTTTTTAGAAAATATTTCTTTTATATTTTCACCTGTGACAAATCCATCACTTCAAAGATCATGGACATGCAAGCAGTCATCTGAATGATTTCTCCAGACATGAGACACAACTTTTTGTTATCATCCAATACGGTATTCATGTTTTCAATCCACACAGCATCAACAGGCCCATCAAAAATTACCCATTTAAGATCTTCTGTATCAGTGCTAGCGAAATCCCGAAATACAGTTGCAATTACACCATCAGACCATTCATGAGACGCTGGATCAAAATTTCCGTATAGTTGACCCATCGTAATTGACTTTGGATTAATTGTTGCATAAATAACTTTGTTTTCTCCCATTTCGTTATCATACATCCATGTCAGTGAATCCGCTAATACCTGATATGTAATACAAATTCACCCAAAAGTTGCTAACTGCATTGTTTTTTTAATAAAAACACAATGTAACATTTTTATAAGCAAAACTGTCGTAAAATATTAATTAGACATACCTGTATTGTGGAAGTTTTTCCACCAAACGGATCACCTACCAACATAAACCCATGTCTCACAATGCGCATTTCGTACATTTGTATTATTTTTGTCTTGAAGACTTCTACAGGTTGTAGATTTCTTTGTTCAGTTGAAATCTGAATAGCTGCATGAAGGTTTTCATAGTCAGCCTTTGGTAATTTAACTCCCGGAAAAATATCGGAAATGATTCCTTCAAACAATGGTATATCATGGGACAAAAACTTGGGCAAATTAACGTCGATAATGGATCTCAGAAGTAGGAAGTCTTCTTTATCGTAGGGAAATTTTAATTTTAAGTTGGCAGCTGCCAACAAGACAGATTTCACAGCTCTCATACCGTAATCATAATGAAACTGAGAAGATAATTGTTCCGAGCACAAACGGTAAGTTGTAACAATTTTGACTGCCAAATTTCTTGCATCGACAAATCCGCACGAGTATAGGGAAATCTCACCAATCAAAGCGTAATCAGGAACCATCATTGCTACTGTTCTAAACAATACCTTCAAGTTGTCTGGTAGCTCAGAGCGCCCAGCATTATCCTGGATTCATTGTAATACAAACGTACACACCAGGATCCAGTTTCAGCTCAGTTCCTTCGAAGACAAATGTTTCTAATTTTGCTTGAACAGCTCTTATGATACATAAAATTTGTTGAGCAATGACGGATAGAACCTCCAATTCTATCCGATTAAATTCGTCAAAGCAGGCCCAGGCACCACAAGCTGCCAATCCCTTGAAAAATTTTCCCATTGCAATGTAATCCAGACCATCAGAGCAGTTGAATACAATTGTTTGCACAGCTATGGCTTTTCCTAGATCCTTTGTGGTTTCCGTCTTTCCAGTTCCGGCAGGTCCTTCTGGAGCTCCATTTAAGTGTAAATGATAGGCTCCAATGAGAGTTCTGTAGCACCGATCTGTCAAGGGTGTAATGACCAATCTAGGCGAAAAGTGAATGGAAATTTAATCAAATAAGGTAAATTGATGTAAATCTTTTCATCTTTCTTTATCATTTGGCATTATATACCTTGGACTGTTGCCCAAATACTCATATGCGTATTTTACATGGGCATTTGTGATTTTTACGTCCACACCCAATTTTTCGTAATAGTATCGCAGCTGTGCCAACCATTTGAAATCAGTTTCGTTTTGGACCCCTCCTTTTATCATGTCATCCACAACATCTCGGGCATGAACGTCAATTGTGACCAAAGCTCCCAATGTAATTCTTCCTTGCTTAGACAACTTTCCTCTGACCAGGGCAACAATATCGTTCAAGTGAGAATTTAGTTTTTCAATGTAATTTTTTAATCCATTGTGAGGCCCGGTAAGTGCTTCATGAACTTCAGATGTCCAATAAATTTGAGAAACACAAAGCACAACTTGACCCGGCCATCTTGTAACCCATTCTGATCGAGGACCATGACTATAGGCGTCTCTGGATGCGGTGACAACGTCCTTTAGTGACAGTACCATCACCTCTTCCACCTTTGCGACATAAGATAATTTGTTTCAATTTTATTTCATTATCATGAACAATTTTTGTGAAAATCTTACCGCAAGTAACCATCTCTCCACACAGCCCTTAGCCTCAACAACGTCCACTGGTTGACTAAATTGAACTCTTTCTCCTTCTGCACTAAACATGCCATTTATCATTAAATCTGCATCAAAGTCAAGACGACTAATACCTTCAAAACATTTCTTGAGATGGGGTTGAACTCGAAGGGGATCTTTCGTTTCTGCGAGGATTTCTAACATTTCATCATTTGACAAGAAAAAGAAGCGTGGGAAAAATAGTCGTTTTTTCTCCAGGTAAGCATTGAGTCCTTTGTTAATTTTATCCAGCAAAACCATGCAATCTTGGAGCTTTTCCAACAGACCAGGTTTACTAGCCGCCTCCACTACATTTGCGGTAGAACCAATATCAGCCATTATGTTGCGCCACACTCCGTCTACTTTCTAAAACAAACAGTTGATTTTGAAATACACGATTCTTAAATGATATTTGATAATTGAGTATTGTATGTATTATTATTTACTTTAAAAAGTCTTCCTTCTTCTGGCATTTGTGCTAAAATATCTTCGGAGGAGAATACAGGCTCCAAATAAAGCCATTGTGATTGAACTCTGAGCCATTCTTCTAAAGTTGACTGAGAACGAAGCAAAGAATCTTCCCAAGCTTTTACTTTCGCTGTAATGAAATTATTTGCCATTAAAATTAGTGAGTTGAGCTATTTCGTCAAACTAAAGGTAGATATTTGTAAGTTAATTTGTAAGTTACCTTCATGAGGTCTGATAAATGGAGATCCTTTCATTGTCTGAGTCTTTGTGATGTGATCGTCCAAAAGAAGCTGAATTTCTTCAACAGAAGCCAATATTTTAACTCCAGTTTCCTTATAAGGAACTGTGTTAAGGGCGGTGTTATCCCAATCGGCTTTCATTTTGTCTATGGAAACTTCCAAAGCATGTTCTTTACTTCCGGCCAAGCTAACAGTCTCAAATCTGTGTCACACATAAATGAGTTTTTGTGAATGAAATGTGATTCAATGATGAGATTTTACCGTTGATACTATTGCACACAACTTACTTATCCATGAATGGCTCTAAACCAGCTGCAAGCATTTTTCGTAAACTGGTTCCAGTGTTTGGGGTAATATCGAATCCTGCGATTTCAGACATTTGCTCCCAATGACGCTTCTTTAATCCAGGGTTACACAGAATACCAATAGTAGGAATATGTTTCTAATACACAAACAAATATTTAATTAATTTCAAATTTTTACACATCATGGCTCTGTATTTTCATTTGCAAGAGTTTTTCAAATGCTTATTTACCCTGAATTCTGTTAAACTGTCTAATGCTTGATTACATATTTTCAAAGGAGGAGGAACTTGTTCTAAATTATCTTCGTCCCACAAAAGGGATATAGGAATGTGTTTGGCTTCTGCCTCTGCTTGCATCTGTGCCTTAATA
>JABASD010005213.1:0-13004 GCA_019776165.1 Pogonognathellus flavescens | reverse complement strand
GTTGTGTGCGGGCGTGTGCGTTCACAGACAGACGGACAGACAGACAGACGGACAGACAGACAGACAGACGGACAATGCATTCCTATAAAGTGCTTCCACGAAGTTCCATCACTTAATAAACGATTCTCTCGCTGAAACAAAAAAAGAGTGTCAATAGAAAAACTGTTTGAGATGGACGTGAAGTAGATGTGGAGGTTTATTGGATTCTTCAGTTTTTATATTTGATTACAATGTGTGAATATATTGCTGATAGTTGCGTGTGTGGACATGACATAACATTTATTATCGCATGAGAATTGGCAGTTGCTCTTCCGACACCAAAATGATCAGCGCTCTGACAACTGTGCCAATTACACATCGATATACTCCAAGAAAGAAAGATAAAAGCGGAGAGTGTTCACTCCCAAGTTCTGTCTTTTCAGCTTGTAAGCCGCACTTAACTTTAATTGTACCACAAAAAACATCACTCGCTCATGTTCCATTTCATTCCACCAACTTTGTTACTCACACCCATTCCAACATCTTATGATTATTTGTATCTGTACCTACTACAACCTACTACAATTATCATCATTTCAAACGCCATGGGCAATGTCATTATCTACTCCTACGTTATACAAGTTATACAATAATCAAATCACCTCAACATCTCATTTACTTCATTCGAGAGATGAGCAGGTGAACTTGTACTCAACGGCCATTCTACCAGATTTTGTAATGGGGAGGGCTAAAATAAAAATTTGCTGCTTCGGCTGCCAATTTTGCCAAATAAATATTATGATAATAAGCTGGGGGGCTCAAGCCCAGTGACTAGTGACCTACTAGGAAAGATACGCCTTTGCTTGTACTTTAACTGCGTCATTTGAGTCTTTATTTGTTAGCAATGTAGAATCTTGAATGAATCATATAAAATTAATCGAGTGTCGCTAACGCAGACAAAAAGAAGCGACACTTTTTCATTGGAGTGACGTCTTTAATGTACGTGTCAAATAATGTACAAAATTGGTTCGCCCTGACTTACTTATTCTGTTACAAAAATGTTTCCTATTCCCGTCTTGAAAGAACCCTGATGTCCGGATTGGAATAAAAATTGAGAAAAATGACTGGATCTGCATCAATGAACGTTTTTAAAATGTTTAAAGCCATTAGAATTTTTTGAATTGCTTGATAAGAACGAAAAGTTGATAAGAGTGGCTGCAGTGGTGAAAAGAGTATTGTTTATAATGTATAAGTTGGTTTACGTATATTTATGTATATATAAATATATATATATTTATAATAAAGCGTACGTTGCAGGTTGCAGAGCCAATTTGGATCTTCGTGATAATTGTAATTGTCTCCCCACTTGCCACTACAAACTTTATTCATTAATACATACGAATTGGTATTATGTAAAAGTTACTGCCTTTCAAAAAATAAGCTACTTCATTTTGTCCCTTCAAACTTCTTTTAGAGGAGAGTACATGCAGTATGAGAAGCATTATCAGGCCTCGGTAAAAACTGTGAAGTTAATATTTCCTTTCATTCTGTCTACTAGTTCAAAATTATAACAAATAATTTCTTACTGTCAAATGAGAGAAATGGCAAAATTTCATTGATTGTAAATGAAGCGCAAAAATGGACATTCATTCATACATTACAGCATGGTAATCTAGAACTGGATAAATTTTCAACTAATAGAGTTGGACTATGTATAGACTAGAGATGGCAACGAGCCAAGTTCGAGCAGCAAACTTTCGAGCAAGTTTCGAGCCGAGCCGGAAAAACCCGTAGGTAAATGGTAAAATGTATCATTTTTCAGCTAAATATTGGAAAATTTCGAGATTTTTTCGAGTTCGAGCCGAGTTCGAGCCGATTTTTTGTTAACAAAACGAGTTCGAGCCGAGTTCGAGCCGAGCCGGAAAAATCCGGCTCGTTGCCACCTCTAGTATAGACATTCCATGTGTTGTCTTTGCCATGCTCTGAGACTTTTAGGTTGATACTTAAACAAAAGGCGATATTGATATCATGTCATTCGTCCTTCCATGGTCAACAGTCTCAGTCTGCCAGCCTGGATCGAAATAATTAATGCACAATAGGAATCGGTTTCTTCCAGTTACTTGAACACACGAATACTATGGATATGACACAAAGAGAATATTTTGACTATTTGTCTATTGAAGTTATAATAGAACTATTCTAACTCTCATTTTAAAGAAACTTTTCTTTTAATTGATGCTGCTCTTTTGCAGCGTCATATCACACTCAAAACATGTAAATGCATTTACATGGTTTGAGTGTGATATCACACATGTGTGATCATTAATCACGAACAGTATTTTAACGAGTATATTTTTATTGTGTATGTAAAAAATATAGAAAGAACAATATTCATTTTGGAATTCTATAATTGGATATCAGTGCGTTAAAATCTGCAACGGACAGTTTACATTTTTATATAGAAAGGAAAATCCCCATTTTTTGTAATTGGGAGTGTGAAATGTGTGTGGGAAATGAATGTAGCAATTTACGTATGGTGCGAAAACGCAGCTAACATCTTTGTGTTATTTTATTTTGAAATAAATTCAAATTTACTTGTATTTACTGTGACAATTTTTTATTAAGGGTATTTTGAATTGGTGTGTTTAAAAGTATGCTTTAACAACTTACAAATGTAATCCATGGGCGCAAACACAAGCTGCGATTTTATTAGCCAAAATGTTGATTTGTGATTTCATCTTATAACTTATGACTCTGAGATATTTCAACATATGGACAAGTTTTCCAGGTGGCTTAATAAAGGAATGAACCCGCATGTGGAATTGCATTAATGTGAGCTTTAGAAATGTTGATGTGGAATTGAGGCGAGGTTTAGTTTTAACAGGGAAGTGGGATAGAACTGGAAAATTAGGTTGTGGTGGCAGTAGAATATGTGAAGATATGCACGGACTTTTGGTTATTGGAATGAGAGTGTTACATGACAATGGAGATGAAGTTACATGAAATGCCATTTATATTGAGAGCAACAAAAATGGGGATGTGGGCGGAAAGAAAAGTGCTGGACGAATGCATAAAGCAAATCATAAACCGGTTAGGAATATTTCTGAGTGTGATGATGTCATCTGCACTCTGCTCCATCCAACTAATCTCAATCTCAAGTGTATATACGACACAAGACATACAACATATAAATAAATTAATAGTACATGCATATCATGCCATACCTTTAGTTTACAATTATTTTAATCATGCTGCCAAGAAGTATCACACATTGTTTTCATTTCAATTGCACAACAGCAGTTTATTTATCAATTGGGCCAAAAAACTACTACCTGCCCATCATAGCTCAGGAATTGGATATTATGGAGAAAACATTTTCTATCCATCCAAGTAATTGCGCAAATAAATAAACCCATTAAGCTGGACGTCATAAAGTTTGGGAACATTTTTTAGGTTCTGCATAGAATAAGCTTTGTACATACTGTATGATACGAGCTAGAAGGGTACAACACTTAATACATGAGTGGGGCATACCCTTGCATGTTAAAATTAATAAATAACCATCATAAGTAACCATAGTAACGTACCCTTTAAGCCTGTTCTTACGGTAGATACATTAGAATTACATTAGAATTAGAATTAGCAATATGTTAGCATATTATAAGCAAAAGCTGATGGTACTATTTATGACTTGCTGGATGAAGGTTCTGCATTGAGGAACTGGAGGAGTATGACGATGTACGTTGTGACTGCAGCACATAACGATAAAAGCATTGATCTGTTCACATTGAAGAAGTCATGTCGAATCGCTGGGCCATAGTCCGAGCTTCGTAGAGAAAGCAACATTGTCTACAAATAAATTTTAAATCATTATAAAAATGTCTCTTGTTATAAACTATTTAAAAAATAAATTGGGCTTTCTAACCTTGTAGCGCAATTCAGGACTGAGGGGATAACTGGAGAAATTTTGTAGTAGGGAAATGAACTTTTGAGCTTTTTCTGCCATTTGACCACATTTTGTGCAGAACGAGAAGAAATTGATTGTAAAGAAGCAAAGAGAGATGACCACGGGAATTATATTAGCCGTGGGCTGACTTTCCGACTCATCATTCTTGAAGGCAATGATATAAAATAATGCTCCTACGTTTGTAACCAAAACCAAAGTCGCTTCAACTAGAATATCCAGGTAGAAATGAATTGTAAATTTCTCAATGATGATTTCTAAGTCGTCAAAAACGGAGAGGAGTGCTTCAAACTTTTTATTCGTGTCAATTACGGAAGTTTTGGTATGAATATTTTCCATGGACTGAGAGACTTCTTTCATTCTGTCATTCAAAATAGAAAAACTGTTGGAAAAGTGGAGAATGAAAAATTTCATCCAAATGGCGTTTCCCATGTGCGTGTAGTCCATTATGTCCACAAATTCAGATTCGAGAAAATAAACCCAGGCTAAGAAAGAGCCATCGTCCAAAATAAAAGATTTGAAGTAAAGACCCGATTGAATTAAAACGGCAAGGACATTTAAATAGAAGAAAGTTTGGACACGTCTACAATCGTAACCCAAAGTGGAAGAATCAATTTCTGCAAGACAGGAAGAAGCCCAATTTAATTTTATTTCCATGGCAGAACTAAACTGGACAAATTGATTCCAGAAGATTAAGATGTTTGAGTGACGAATTCTGCAGAGTGCGTAGCATCTTAAAATTAATTTAGCAATGACGTTGGCGAAGGCCCAGACGATGACGGCCGTTGGCAGAGCCCCACCCCCAGTCCCACCCACACCCTCGCCAAACCAAACCCCGTACAAATCTTGAACGTAAATGACTTTAAAAAGTAAAACGAAACTGAGTAAGGACACGGAGAGGACATAGAAGATTGCTGGAGAAAAACATTTTACGACGAGGGCACTTAATTTTTGTTTGTTTGTGTGAATTGAGAGTGGGAAATATCCCGTGACCATTGCACACCGAATTGTCCACTTGCCCTTCTTAATTAACCAATCTTCCGTTTCCTCGCTTTTTATTTTCTCTGTTGAGTTTTCCATGGGATTACAATTTGGAACTGTCAATCAGTAATTTTAGAATACGTATTTCATTTTCGACGCTTTTCAAAACACGTGTGATTCTAGAAAAACCTGGAATTCACTGTGAATGTTAAGAATATGATTCTAAAAAATCAATTTCTTAAATGCCCATACATCATTACAATCGTAAACATACACAACTCGTTATATACAAAATACGCGTGTTAATATTTCTTATTAAAAAGTTATTACAAGGTGAAAATATTTGTTAACTAAATAATTCCACTAATGTGTTTAATTCTTCAGCTTCACTTAATAATTCATTCAATCAAAAGAAAAGCTGCAAATATTCATATTATAAAAGGCTTACGTCATTCTGTCTAAATTGTTACTCTTGTCGACAATTAATGTCCTTTGAACTATGCACATACAATCGAATCATTGCATTAGCAAAATTAAATTCAACATAACCCCTGTTGAATTTGATTACCTGAAAGCCCTTTTCATCAATATTTTTATTTTTTACCATGGATGGTGCTAAACTCCGCTTTTAAAAAAACAGCAAAAATTGAATGCGTTATATACAAACAGAAAAATAGTAGGCATAGTTAATTAAGAGTATTAAATTATTGATGATGTGGTAATTAAATTGGAGACTAAAGGAGGAACGTTTGTCCCACGAAGCTAATAGAAAACGTAGAGTAATTGAACTTGAGTTTATAAGCAGCTGCATAATTCTCAGTAAACATTTTTGGCGTGAGAATGGTCATCTGTTTCAACGGGTGTTCACGCACTTCACATCATTTCCAATTCTACTTTGTGTCAGCTTGTAATAATACTGCAGTTCGGGTGATGATAAGAAATCCCTTAAAATCCCAATAAATGAGACTACTTTAATTAATATCATTCATTATCACTGCGACACGAGATACATGAATTGATCACACCCAAAATATGAAGAAAGAATTCTAATTCTCATCTCATTATCCCCCACCGGTCATCTAAATCTTCCTTTAGCTGTAGAGGTGTGCCATGGGTGAGTCTGAATGAAAATAAATCTTCATTTTACAAGTCCTAGTCTATATTTTCCTAGTCTAGCAATTATTCAACTTTTCCAATTTATTTATGATAATTACTTTCTATTTTCTTAATGTTTATTCGTTCGCAGGTTCTCAAAGAA
This sequence comes from Pogonognathellus flavescens, assembly GCA_019776165.1. Classification (NCBI taxonomy): domain Eukaryota; kingdom Metazoa; phylum Arthropoda; class Collembola; order Entomobryomorpha; family Tomoceridae; genus Pogonognathellus; species Pogonognathellus flavescens. Next base: position 6,822 of record JABASD010005213.1, on the reverse strand, counting down.
ATAACCACGGGATCTTTAACCTCACCATTCTTTTTTTGTGCTCTGCAATTTTTGCTGCAACTCTAATATTTCCAGGAGTCAGTTCTGTTGAGTCTGGCGATGAAGATGGCTTGAGTGATGAAATTGACTTCGGGATGCCTTGCAATGAAACTCATAATAAATGCAAAAACTATAGCGGGACTGTGGCTTGTGTAAATGCGACCCAAGAAGAAAGCGAAAAAGAGGCGTCGAAGATTTGCGATTGTATTTGGAACAAGAAAGACGAGGGGCAATATGTTCTGAATCAAAATAAAACGAAATGCGTTGGTCTGGTGCACAGTAATTGTTCCACATCGGAAAAAGACGACCCTCAAATTACCTGCGTGGAGGATGCTGATTGCAACTTGGACGGAGCTTGTTCTTGTCCTGTGAATTCTTCCCCCAACCGCGACTGGGACCACTGCTTAATTAATTTCAACCAAATTTGCTCCAAGGAAGCGAACAAATGTAATCCCCACAACGGCACCGTGTCTTGTCAACAAGTTGGACGCCGCACGTTCTGTGACTGCAATCTGAACATTCAGGAAGGAGAGTACGTTTTCAATTACACATTATTTAACGACACTTGTGTGGGGTTGGTGAACAGTCCCTGTGGCAAAATTGGCGACCATGAAGTGGGATGCGTGAATGGGGCTAAATTTCCGAATTTTACAGACCCAAGAGACTCCGTCTGTGAATGCGACATCTTCCACAATGCAACTGAAGATCGACATTGCCAAAACAACAAAGATGCAATTATTATTCCGGTTCCCACAGAAATTGGCTACGGCACAGCTTGCTTCAAAGAACCGAACCACGTGGAGAAATGCAAAACGTATGATCATGACCAAGTCGCCTGTGTCAATCGACATCTGAAAGAGTTTAAACCAAACAGGTGCGACTGCAAAGGAAATGAAAACATTCCTCTTGAACAGCAAGGGAACTACGTGTGGGACAAGGACACCGAATCCTGTCTGGGCTACGTGAGGAGTCCGTGCAATCCGAAACAAACACACAACTGCATTGAGAATGCGGAATGTGGAAAGGGTCATTCGGGAGAGACGGTTTGTTTGTGCGTCTCTGGTTATGAAGAACATTTCGATAGAGTGTGCAATGCCACATCCAAAATAGCCATCCCTACAGAAAGTCCAAATCGTTCCAACAGAGCTGCAACTAATCATATAAATATATTTTATAAATTCATTAATTACATACTGTGTATATCATTCATGTATAATCATACAGTGTATTTAAAATAAATACTATAAAGACTGTATGCAAATTCATCCCTAAATAAGTGATTGAAAAGGTATACTTTTTTTAGTCATTTATCTACAGGGCTGAAAATTACATGTATGTCATATGTTCTGAATCAACATTTAATTTGCTTTACATTTACTGAACATTTGCTTAATGACTGTATTTAGAATTGCACTTGTTAATTCAATTCAGGTTTTTATTCGAACAGAGACACAAATGATTTCATGTGTATACAGCAAACGCTTTTAGGACTGTAGATATAGACATAACTACAAAACTGAATTAACTAATAACTTATTACGTATTGTGGTTCAACATTTCTTATAGATGTACTAATATGGCTACACACTATATGCACTACCTTCCTTCCATAACCTAACCTAACTCTGTTCAGTCTTTCAGCCATTTTTACGTTTGCATTACTTGCAGTTCTTCCGATTTACTTGTTAAATTACACGCAATAAATTTCTGGCGAAATGTATCGACGCTTATCAAATAGCACTGTCTTTTAATTTTTCCTCTAATTATGCAATGTAGAAAATATCTAGTATTTTACGATTTAATGGAAATAAATATGCAGCATACGAAAAGGGAGTCAGAATTGTAATAAAATATGAGTGTTTATCTGTCAATTTCTTGCGCACTAAATCGCATATTTTGCTGTAAGGATTGCCAAAGAGATAGAAATGTGGAGTATTAAAAAAGAGGAATGGGTAAGATGATCGAGATCAAAATCGACAGAATGTTCAGATTTAGATGGTGATTCTTAAAACCCAAAATATTGATGGGAAATAGCATGAAATTACCCTACAATGAAAAAAGTGAGGAAACATGAGCAATTTATAATATTTGTGCATTTACCACCCTTTTTGTGTTCATCAAAACATTCTTTGCGACTATTCAAAATATTTCATTTTAGTCAAAATAAATCTTATAGTCAGTCATTATTCATTATATTCTTTGAATTATTTTCAGAGTAGAACATTCATTGAATTATTGCAAACTATTTTCAGCAGTATTAAACAGTGGAAAAATAAGCAGTGAAGAAAAAGAAACACTGGCAGTTAATTTAATTTCATGTTTACACAATTCTTAACAACTATTTAAAAACAGATTATAAAAAGCTCACGTTTTAAATCTATTTTTAAGTAGTTTAGAGGATAGTGCAGTTCGGTCGCACATTTGAGTGTTTTGTTTTGAGTACACATACGAAAGCAACTAGCACATTAATAAAACAGGGCAGAGGACAAGCATATTAACCAATATCGTCTACTTTTCATTTAAGTATTTTTTAACAATTGTAAAATTCAGTTTTTTCAGTTGCGGGTTTTATTCTGCCCAGCTTTTGGGATTATGGTATGAGTTTAGCTCCGACTGATTTCGGCGGGTTCGGGATCTAAAATTTCTATCCGCAATATTCTTAAGTAGTGTGTAGTGTGTCTATCAATAATGTTTTATCCTATTTTCCTTATTAAAAATTAATAAAAAAACATGAAAAACATTTTCAGTCATAGCGTCTACAAGGATTGTAAGCCAAAAATAAATTCACGTTCTCTGACTAAAATGTACTCGCTGAAACTCTTAACGCCAAAAATATTCTGTAAGTGTGACGAGAGTGCGAAAATGCGGATGAATATATATATAATATTTACTATATTATTTATAGGAATTAATTAGCGGGAAAACATCTGAAAGCGTCCCATTCAGCTGCCCGACATGATTGATTAGGAAGATTAAAATGTATGGAGTGGACAAATATATTTTTTATGAGTTGAGTATTGAAGAAAATGAAGATAAAGAACAGATGCCTGATTCCCAGGGGAAAAGACCTTCTGTTAGTTCTGCTGCTGTAGTGAAATTGCACCTAAAGGACTTTTTTGTTCACGCGTTTGTTTGTTGCACCCGGCGGCCCACAGTTCGCATATATCTTTAATTAATACTTCACTTACATTTCATACAGCTATTATTTATCAAAAACTCAAATCTTGCATGTACTGTCATTTCATTACTTTTGAATATATCCTTCAGATCCCTGTATTCAAAATTCCATTACATTCGCCTATTCATAGAATTCTGTATACCTTCCACCTACGCACTTTCTTAAAGGTTACGGAAATACTAAATTTCGGTTGCTTCATCTTCCAATTCATCTGTTACAAGAATACTCAGAACTTAAGCAAATTGGGACACTGCGTTTCTTCCATTATGGGTAGGTAGAATACAAATGTGTGTAACAATTGACGAATTTGATCATTTTCAACACAATCAATTTTTTGGGATATATTTTCGGAACATCTTGGTATTTCTTATTGACAAGTTCTATTTTACTTATTTGCAGATTATCTCCCCACTACCTTCGCTTTCATAATTCTCTTCTCTTGCGCCGCATTTGCACCTGAAATTTTATTGCCGGGTGCTTCGGCAGTTGATTTTATGGAATTCGGCAGCACTTGTGACGGTTCTCGCCCTTGTAAAAACTACAACGAAACTGTGGCATGCATAAAACCTAAAAATGAATCAATGAAACGATGTGATTGCATTTGGAATGAAGAAGATGGTGGAAAATACACTTTGAACTCCGCCAAAACTCGATGTGTCGGCCTGGTGCGTAGCCCTTGCAATCACTTACCTTCTTTCGACGATAAGATTATTAACTGCACAGAAAACGCTGTTTGCATTGCTGGACGTTGCAAGTGTCACGCAGATTATTCCCAAACCTCTGATCTCAAATGCTTGCTCGACTTTGGGAAACCGTGCTCAGTGCATGCTGAAAAGAATCCATGTCACTCATTCGAAGAAACCGTTTCTTGCAGTTCAATCTGCGATTGCAATTTAAACAGCTTGGAAGAACCAAATGGCTACTCAATGCTGAATAACACCAAGTGCGTGGGACATGTGAACAGTTACTGCAATTCTACCTTGGGATGCATTGACTTTGCACATTGTAGTGATTCCAACCTTTGCGAATGCGACTCTGGCTACAGTTCTCAAAGGTCAACTTCCAAATGCGAAAAACAACCTGTTTACGGCGAAAAATGTTGGGGAGGAAGTAACCATGTGCCATGTAAGTCGCACGGGGGATTTCTTGCATGCATTGCACAGCACAACAATCACATTGAAAATGCTCTTCCCGAATCTAAATGTGATTGCAAAGAGAACGAAGGATCGTGGAAGGATGGCGTGAAAAGTTACGTTTGGGACAATAAGACGGAAACGTGTGTGGGGGTTGTTGGCAGTTTGTGTGGGCAGTCGACGTCGAATGGGTTACAATGCGTGGAGAATGCGGAGTGCGTGGATCACGTGGTTGGAAACAAATATTGCGAGTGCGTGGAGGGTTTTCAAGAAAATGAAGACAACTTTTGCATTGCTTCCAAAAATGGCAATTCAAAGAACACTTTACAAGAGACGACGAAGGAAACTCCAAAAGCGAAAGGTTCAACTCAACCACGTGGAAAATCATGCTAGGCGTCTTTTTTTTCGTAGCAATTACACTTTCATTCATATTTATTGTCCAACGATTTCGAAGGAAACACAACTACAACTACTTCTCACAAATCTTTCGTTACAGAGCTCAGGAATAAAAATAAAATAACAAAACCTCTTAAAATAGATTTCAGGCACAAAAAATATGATGATATGATGATACTATGATAATAATGTTAGGTTGAATGAAATAAAAAGTGAGACGTCGAATGTAGATTCGTTTTGCAGTGCCTTTAGATTATATGATGATTACTTCATTAGATACGTCCACGCAGGTGCATTATTACTCTAAGCATATACAAGTTCCTAACATGTATTTTTATCCGTCATTCTTATTAGAGCAGCAATAAATAGATATTTAATTTTTTCACTCGGTCCAGACTGGCGTGAGAAGTGTGATATTATATAATCATCGTATCCGTATATCATTTTGGTATCCAAAAAGTTTCAGGTTCATTCTGAACACTTGAAACATTTGAGAGGGCAATGTATGTACCGTCAAAATGGAAGTATTATCCACACTTCCCTGCGACTGAACTTCACACCGTTTTATAAATGTAAAGCGAATACCTACGTGTACATCAAAACAATAAATAATAATCTATGGCATTACCGATGATCCTACAGAAGACAATGACGAAACTCACTCCAAAGTAGTTTGGCTCTTTTCCGAAAAACTGCACCTAAATGACATTAGCATTAACACAGCATTCAGGCTATCAAAATTCGTCCAAGGAAAAATACGCCCAATCCGTGTGCAACTGTTGTATCAGAGTGAACGAGACCAAATTCTAACAAAACGACAAAACCTAAAAACCCAAAAGGGTTCATCAGGAGCAGGAATATACATCAATGAAGATCTTCCACTTAAAATTCGACGTTGCAGAAAAATACTAAAAGACAAGTTGATCGAATGCATTGGAAAGAAAATACCAGCCAAAATTGACTATTCCAGAAACGAAATTACAATCAACGGTATACGTCACAAGGTTGTCAATGATGCAGTCCAAGAAAACCCAGCCCAGCCAGCAGATGCAACACAACCCTCAACTTCTTTTTTAGTTCAAAGGACGTAAAAACATCGATCTCTCATAAACTACTCATCAGTCATCTAAATATTCAATCTCTTCGTAATAAATATTATAAAGTGGATAAATTTTTAAAAGAAAATGAACTTGACTGATTATGTTTGACAGAAACTTTCTTGAAGGAAGGAATTATCTCGCCCAAATTTAATGGATATAAGTTAATAAGGGAAGACCGAAAAGGAAGAAACCACGGAGGTATTGCTTTTGTTGTTAGTAATGCTCTTAAAACCAGTAAGTATAATTTTAAATGCAACGATTCTCTCTTAAAAAACTCAAACCTTGAATTCTCAGCACTAAATGTCCAACTTAACTACCTAAAATCTTTCATTGTTGTCTGTATCTATCGAGTACCAAATTATAATACTGCAGAAATCAAGACTGATATAGAGTCACTTCGACTAATTTTTGAGGAATTAAAATCAACCAATAAAAATAGTTTTATTCATGGTGATTTTAATCTCCCTGCAACAAAGCAGTATATGTTATTAAACAATTTATTGATCAGCTGTTCTTTCAGTCAACTAGTTACAGCTCCTACGCGAGGCTTGAATGTATTAGATTTATTTATTACTAATGATCCAAAAATTATAAAAAGTGTGGTAGTAAAAAATGATCGTTTATCTGATAACAGTGCTGTTCACGCCACGGTTTTAATTTGTAAATCTCCGCGAATTAAAAAATTAATAAGTTTTAGAAACTACAAAACTTATGATTCTGCACAATTTGAGACTGATGTAAATTCTATTTGTAATTCTTTCGATTCAAACGGTGATCTAAGTTCTGTAGTAAACTCATTAACTAAAAATATGGAACTGCTATTTGACAAACATTTCCCAATTAAACACAAAAAAATAAATGTAAAACCTGTCAAAAAGAATGTCAGTTCAGAAACAATGCAGTTAAAACTACAGCGTGACGCTTTTTATAAAAATCAGTACAAAAAGTTTCCGTCACGCAAAAATTTAAAAATTCT
>JABASD010005212.1:0-13006 GCA_019776165.1 Pogonognathellus flavescens | reverse complement strand
ATTTTCGAAGTTTTTACTTTATTTTTTTCATCTCTCCGAGTTGAAATCTTGCAAACATTTTCCCTATTTTTTATCAACTTCCAAAACTTTCACTTCTTAGACACAAGCGACTGTGATTGGTGATGCGATTGATGCGAATAATGATGTTGGTTGAAATTTCAGCCTTCTCGATATCTTCGGTTTGGTTAGGTTAGGTTAGGTTGCTGTATATTTTGTTATCAAATAGAGTTTTTGTATTACACATGTAATCTTGAATCGTTATCAATGCATGCACTTAATTTTTCACAACTGCAATTTAACCTAAATAGTATTTTACAACTACGACGTAATCGTATATTGTAAAACAAGAATGCAGGCAGCTGTATTATTGTGTACAAACTACTGAAGCAATGCACTTAGGGTTAGCCACTATCAATTAATGCACTGCACTAGTTGCAGTGTAGTGTGTAGTGTATACGTGTATATCTGAACAAAACAGATTTGGTAAGTAAGACTTTACTGTTTGTATACATATTTTTATTAAAATGTAATAATTTTAGATTATGTAATTTATGTTTCCGATAACTTCATCGCATTGAAATTTTTTAATCTTTGGTACACCTGAGTGAGGACTGAGGACTTATGGACTTATGTAAGGCTAACAATAAGAAGATTTACTTCGATTTGCCTTACTTACTATACTCACTTATTTTTTGTGCTAGTTTTGCATAATAAATAATGTCTAAGATAAATCTGATGAGAAGTTTGTACAAAATATATACAGGTAGAATAGATACGCTAGTTTAAGGCCAATACAGGGCGCAGTGACTACTTGACTCTACTCTAACCTAATGTATATACTGTTTCACTGTTTCGTTCATGTACTTTCTCGGAGAAAGCGGAGAAACTCTGGTGTACTTTCTCGGAGAAACTCTAATGTATTTTTTCGCTAAACTCTATTGTACCGTCGATACTTCAGTGGCTAATAGACATCTTTATTTCTTTGCAAGAAATTTTTATGAACATAATAATATTGTACGTATTATTATAATAAAATAATATGTTGTTTGCAAAACTTAAAAAATACAACTTACAGTTGTGAGAGTTGGGGTAGTTTTATTACGGAAATGAATTCCTTAGAAATGTAAAATGATTTTTTGAAGTAAAACGAGTAAAACTATAAATATTTCATTATTGTATTCGGCGACATTTACTCTACCAACCCTGAAAGTTTCATAGAAATCGGTGGAGGTTGATTTTCCAACCATTTTGCTTGCGATTCATATATGAGACATAATTACCTGGATATTTCCTAGTTATCCAAAAGTAAATCCAATTGAAATTGCAATTAATTAATTGGAAGAAAATACATATAACATGCATTCCTCTATAAAGGTCCGTTAACAGAAATCATAAACATTAAAAACCAAACTGTATCTGTAGGGTGGAAATGGAGGTGGGTATAAATACAAAATTGTTTGTAATTGCATGATTCAACGATTTCTCCTTGTAATTGTAATTTGTAATTGTCTCCAAAATTGTAATTTTATTTTATTGTCTAGACATGCAGACACTAGTAAACCATTACTACCACTGCGTCACGGTTCCTACAATAGTATGCTTATACGGCTAAACGATTCCAGTAAAAATACAAACGAATACTGTTCTACCATTAAACTTGAAAGGCAGCAAATAAGGCATGCAAATATTATTACTTATATGATATATGCAATAATCTATGCAACAATTCCACAAAAGCACACGAAGCAAATTCCCAAATGCACAAGGCATAAACACTAATCCTTTCTTAGATGTGCTTACTAATGCATTTACAAAGCAACTGTAGTTTTTGTACGGTGGTATAAGCTATACGATCGTGTAGCTGTAGTAGATTAGTGTCCACTCCACTTACTGTATGCCGGACAAAGGGGAAAATCCACATCCAACTGCGACCCACAACAGCCTATGCATGTATGCAGCTAGATCACTTCAATCGGTAATAGCAAATCTGATGTATGTCACATTACATAATTAAATTACATAATATTTAAGTCTTGCCAAGAACTATGTACACTGCACACAACAGTGTTTGTATGCGATAAGTTAAGCAATAAGCCAATAAAACATTATAGCAAAAACACTTGACAAGTCTTCCTGTTTGCATAGCATGTTCAAAATCTCCGGAGTAATGTGCGTTTGAGTTATTTGTGCCATATTGTGATTTGAAAGAGTAAAGTGATAATTTCCCTGTTTAAGTATGTACAGAGCACTGTGCTGCATTGTAAACTGGACACAAAAAGAGACTAAGTACTACAGAGGTAAATCTCAGCATATGCAGTGCATATGCTGAGGCTGAGATGAGAAAGATGTGAAAGATCAGTTACGATGCATTATGCGAAAGATTCAATAAATCAATACTTACTTTCATTCAACACACTAGCATAAAATAAATGTGTTATGCATATAGCTATTAATAATTACTTTGTTTATTTCAATTTAATACATCATTTTAGTCATTGCGACAGTTTGCACGTTAACATTTTTGATGATATTTGTTTCTATTTTCATAAAACTGGAATGGTCATTCATTGTTACATTAAAAAGCCTAAAATTGATAACATTAAAGTCAATATCAAGAGTATTTAAAGCTGGTTTTACCCCATAATCGTTTGTGATAAAAGGTCCAGCTTTTAACTGGAATGTTACAAACTTTGGTAAATTGTTGAGATTGTGTCTGTCGTTTGTGGAACACGATTCTAATGTTTCATTGAAACATCGGATGACAGCACATATTTGAATAGAAAATCTGTCTGTATTTGCTGCAACACTGCGCGATCCATTGAAAACGGCTAGACGATACAATCCAAATGGTGGATCAACTTTTGATGTTTCGAGCACCTCCACTGAGTAATTAAATTCACAGCAAAAGTAATCCTGACACACTAATTTGCTTTGAGATTTGGATTTAGATAGTTCTAAAACTTCCGTGGTATAATTTTTTATGTCTTCGTTTAAGTAATAGTGATGTGTAGTACCCTTTTCTGATTTTTTCCATTCATTAGAGGCTTTGTGTTTGATTGACTTATTGACAGACAATGCTTGATTTATTGGTAGTTTTGCAATGACCAGTTTAGTTCCAGAGTCAGGATCAAATGTATAGTTTACAGCTCCAAAATGCCCAGAGTATATCCCACTGCCCAGTCTACCCCCTTGTGGGAAATGATATCCGGATGCCAAAAGATTGGCGTCAGCACCAAATGCCCAGCTTGATTGAGCTTGAATAGCTATTGCACAGTCCACAAAAAAGAAGTATTAATTTTATTACTTTCAATTTCAACAGATTTAGGATTCGTTCAATTCACTGTGGTATACAAGTAGTATATAATATAGCGTGCAACTGAGCATGCACCTACATGCAAGCAAACATAACAATAATTATTATTCAAAAATCCTTTATAAGATAACCTGTTAAGAAAGGTAGTTCATCCACCCATGCTGTTGTAAAAATAAAATTTTTCACACCAGAAGTGACAAGATCCACTGAAGGAGTCTTGAAAATCATGTCGAAACATGTGAACATTCCGAATTCAACGCCGAAATCGGTTTTGAATACTGAAAGCTCTGGATCTGGAGTGTTAAATTGACTTTCGAAGTATAAGTGAGTCTTCCGGTATCTGTAAAGAATAAATAAATACATCAATTCTATTTCGTGTGATTTTCAAGTGATTTTTTCCCTAAAATATTAAATATTTCCATTCATAACTATGTGATAGGGTTAAGTCAAAATGCATTACGTGAAACTTGAGACATGGAAAAGTCCCAGAGAAAGTTCAGGTATAGTTAGGTTCTCAACTTTCACTCAGTAAAGACACAGGCAGCAGCATAATAAAATCCCTTACTTTTCTCATATACAAAAGTTTCACTCATTGACATTGAGGGCATTTTGATACATAAAAATTGTACATTACAGATACAGCTAATCCGTAAACTGAACTATTCCTAAGAAATTTGTTTGAAAAGAAAAGAGAAAAATTTCGACAGTGAAAGTGCAGATTCGGTGAAAATAAAAGAGTATAGAGAAAGATTTGGTAAGTGAATGTGCAGATTCAATGAAAAGAGAAAGACTTGGTGGGTGAAAGTGCGGATTCGATGAAAAGAGAAAGATTTGGTCAGTGAAAGGGCAGAGTCGATGAAAATAGAAAGTCTTCGTCAGTGAAAGTGCAGATTCGATGTATAGAAAGATTTCGTCAGTGAAAGTTCAGATTCGGTGAAAAGAGTAAAGAGCAAGACTTGGTCAGTGAATGTTCTGGTCAGTGAATGTGTACATTCATTGACCAAACCTTTCTCTTTATTCTTTTCATCGAATCTGAGTTTTCACTGACGATGTCTTTCTCTTTTTATCGAATCTGAACTTTCACTGAAGAAGTCTTTCTCTTTACATTGAATCTACATGCAGATTCAATGAAAATAAAAAGACACTTTGTGGGTGAAAGTGCAGATTCGGTTATTATAGAAAGCTTTCTCCCGTGAAAGAGTGAAAGTGCAGATTTGGAAAGTAGAAATCAACCATATACCTAGAGACAATGACTCCTCTATTGTCGAAAGCCACGTTTGTATTGAACTGCAATACTCCGTCTTCGGAACAATTGTTTCTCTCGGAATAATTTTGTGAGCAATACTCAATTTCTCCCAGGTTCAAAACAACGTAGATAGATTTGCTTCTGGCACTGCAGGATATGTTTTTCAGAACACCCTACGGCAAAGAAACACAGTTGACAATAATGATTAGTGGGTTGAAAGTATTGACAGAATGTAAATATAAAGTTGAATTAATTAAAAGTCATTTTTTTACTGAGTATGTGTTATCCAAACAAGGATTTTTTCCGATCGGTGGAACTTGTAATAAGTACGGTCTAGCCAATATTCTGTTACTTGGAATTTCCAACGATGTCAACCCATATTCTGGAAATACTATGATTTGAGCCCCCTAAAATATGTCATTAATCTTAAAATTATCTCAATGTATATTCCATGTTTGATGCAATTGCAAATACAGTAATATAATAATTAATAATGCGTCATTGATTTTTGTGTTACAGTATAATACAGTTACAAGCAAAGGCTCAATATACCTGTGCTGCTGCTGCAGCTATTAACTTTTCATAAGCTGCAGCATTATGTTTAACAACATCCCCTGGGGTCGGTGCTATTTCACTTGAACGTAGGGATTGATATTCCACAACAGCACCAACGTAATATTCTTCCTGTACAATAAAAATTAGTAAGTATTTTTTATACAAAAACTCTAGATCGTTTACAGATTTATTAATTTATTAGTAGTAAATAAATAGATATTAAAAATAGCTTACAAGAAATGTATCATTGTTTTTGAACTCCCAGTACGGGGATCTATGGATGTACACGACATAAGCCAACGCAGTGACTGTAAAAACTCCTGCATAAATAGACAACACAAAGCTTTGAGACATAGTGTTTGCAATTATTAAGTCAGATTTACTCAATTAACTCAATATATTTTACTATATGCTTTTTAACTATTTATGAAACACTACTGAAAGCTTTTATAACTTACGATTAGAATTGTATCATTGACACTTGTGTTCATCTGATTGTAAGTAGGTTTAATCAAAAGATAATTTAATCATTGTCATTATTGAGAATCATGAATCATATCATGGGAAGGGCACATAATTGCAATCACGATTTTGCAGATGAATTTCAATTCAATACGATTAATGCGGATAATACAAGTGATAAAACGAAAACTATCGAGTTGCTTTATCACATATTCATGTAGTACATTTAATTTCTATCATTTATTTTATACCATATATTTATAAAAATAATGTCCTTACGCATTTTTAACTTACCAATAACATTATTTAAGAACATCGATCTAAATTCACTTCAGATTTTCAGATGCGAAACAATATGATGTTTAACGATTAAGGGCACTGACAATGTTACATGATAAGTGACAGAGTAAACATTTAAGTACGTTGACATCTGATGTTGACTTATTGATAAGATAAAAGTGGACAGGACACTCATAAATGACACTCAATACAATGACACAATTCTCTCTTCGCCCCTAAAGGCTGAAACTGCTGAATGAAGCTTCTAGCTTTACAAAAATATTCCAACACGTGCAGTGCAATCAGCAGTCTCACTTGCAGTCTCACTCTCACCAGTGACCAGTAGTCCTCGAGTAGTCACTAGTCACTACAGTCACTAATCGTAAGTCAGTCAATCCGCAAGTTCACAGTCACAGCTCTAGTCTGTCTAGGAATGGTCTAGGCAGTCTAGGCTGGCAGGCAGTAGCAGTCTCATGAGATGAGACTACTCTCACAGTCAGTCGTATCGTGTGAGATGAGACTACTCTCACAGTCTCACTGAACCTAACCTAACCTAACCCAACCAAGCTACAAGACTGGAGAAGGGTCAAGTGAGAACTGAACAGAGACGTAATTTAGTGAGACAACCTTGACTAGTGGCTTCTTCTTGGTGGATGTTATGTATGTAATGTACCCGATCCGATGCCTTTCTACCAGTATGTAGTGCGCAATGTTCATTCGTTTATTTGAGCAGTTGAGACTACTTGGAAGATACTGACACGCATAGAGATAGAGGTATATAGATGTTTTGTAAACAAATACCTATAATATACACAGTCAATCTTTCCATCATTCCATCTGACCAGGAACGGAACATTTTCGCAAACGTACTGATTAACGTTTGAAATATTTAATTCATCTTTCGATATCTCATAATAATCGAATACGAAGGTAATTTAATTAATAATTTTTGTTCTACATACATTATGGTGTCAAGAAAGTCAATCTTTGTAAACAAAATAATAATATTAACTTTAACAAATTAACTAAAAATTCATAATGATTTGTGATCAATGATAGGATTATAAAATTTGTTTAGGTCATAGGTTGTAATCATTATTTTTTATGCTGATTTCTTCAAGATTAACGTTTGACGTTCGATTTCACCTTGACCAGAGTATCCTCCTACACCGAACACCTGTCTAAGTGTCTTGACAGTATCAACCTTACATCTGAAATCTTAATACAACGTAAACACCGTAAGCATCAACTATGGCGATTTTAGAGTCAATTATGGAAGAAAATATAATCACTTCCAATTCACAGACCATGGATGTTGACTCGGATGAGTTGGTTAACTACACAGAGGAAGTGGAAAAGAAAGTGGTAATTTATTTTGATTGACAATTAACATAAGTTCGTAATAAGGCTGGACAAGTGGACAACTAATAACTTGTTAAATACATTTCTTTTCAGGCTTCTATACTCATAAAACTGTTCATACAGAAGAAAATGAAAGCTTGGATTAAAGAATACCACCAAGGGGAACAATGATTAATATGGAAAAACTTAAACATTTAATTTTCGCTTCAGTATAAAAATATTTCTAACGCGTACAAATAGGATGGCTTAGCTTTAGGGCAATTTCTGTAGGATTTACCTTCTTAAATGTATTAAATAATAAACTGCCAACTGTTCAATCACTTACGAATACATAATTATGTAACCCAAAAGGTTTATGCAATGTGTATATTTCTAATCTAAAATAAACTCGCAAGTCAAAAATATACCCCCACATAAATGTGTTTTCAGTGTTCAATGCGCATAATTTGGAATTTGCATTAGGTAATGTATGTAAAAGTCATTTAAGACATTTAAGTAAGCGTTTGTATTTCAAAGTTTCATGTAATAGTTTTCACTTACTTTCATAAACTTTCCCGGAAACCATATGCAATTAGGGAAAGTAGATGAAAGCACAATTACTTTCGAATTCGAACTTCAGATGCAATGTGTGAATGTACCCGTCTTCTATTTCTATATCGAATTCTTAGAAGTTTTGCATTGTATTGCAATTTGCATCTGCGCAGGTTTAGAGTCAAAGCTACAGAGAGGCTAATAAATCACACTCTTCTAGAATTAAGCCACTTATATTTGAAATTGAATAAAATATGTACTGCTAAGTAGATTATAATCACTGCTGATCACTGATTAAAACTTAACTAGACACCAGAACTGTAATAAACGATAGATAAAATAAAGAGCTCATCAACAAAACAGTACACATTAGATTTAGTCAAATCACAAGCGTAGCGGAGTATAACAGCTGACCGGATAGTGAGTGAAGTGCAAATAGGGAATTGCAACAATTGTCAATTTTTATAATTGTTATGTTTTGTTAACTTAATAGATTTATCTTAGTTTTTATGATTACACGATTGACTTTAATCATCAGTTGATTGATAGAATCATTAGTTATTTCTACGTTCTAATTTAAAAACTAAACAAATACATGTTCCGAATTAATAGGTTTCTTTCTTCATTCTTAGTATCGTAAGCTGTTGTTTAACTGACTTTCATAGTTTGACCATTCGCTTAATTTATTACAAGTAAAAGCATCTGCAGTGGGTGATGTGAAGTGAGACAATCAGAGTTAATTAGGTTCGATTGAAATTTTGTTTGTACATTGTATTGTAAACTACTCTCTAAACTGGCTAAACTAATTAATTTATTTTCAGTTACACTATATAGTAAGTCCACGATAACAATTCATGTCATTACTGTGCCATTTGTTACACTATTGAAATAATTGTTTTACTTTTACGATTTACAGTACAGTTAGGTTCGTCAAAGTCAAATTACTGAATTCATTTAAGTTCAATAAGTCATTTACATAAAACAGTTAAAGATGGGTTTATTTATTAACAAGAAATTTTCTATAGTGTTTAGTGTGAGTTCTCTCTGTTTTTTAATAATTAATAACAATTTCCAACATGTGGAAAGCGCTGTGGCGATGAGCCACTCACATAGTCAACATAGACATCATAGCCCCAGTCCGAGCAAAGAGCGCGTTGAGGACGGCGCATTTAATCCCCGCGATCATAAGCACTTTGATGGGGATAGTGGACATAACGTTGAATTCGATCACGAAGCAATTTTGGGTACAATGAATTTTGTCATTAAGACTTCTTTTGACACTTTTTATACTCCCCCGTGGTTAAATGTGTTTGCGGTGTGTACAAATTATGGTATATTAATTAATGTTAATCTTATTTTTTCAGGTAGTACAAAGGAGGCTCAAGAGTTCGATAACTTGCCTCCTGAAGAAGCAAAAAAGAGACTGAGAGTTTTGGTAGAGAAAATGGATTTAAATAATGATAAACAGATTGACAAAAATGAATTGAAAGCATGGATCATTCGCTCTTTCAAGTTAGTAATATTCTATTCTATTCTAATAATATTATAATGAATGAATAAACTTTCCTTTACAGTTAACATTTTTCAAAGTACTAATTCCTTGCTGTTTTGATTTTAACAGATTATTATCTAAAGAAGAATCTAAAGAAAAACTTGATGAAGTTGATGAAAATGAAGGTTTTTTAATTACATTTACTGTTAACTTAATATAATATGTAATTAAATTAATAATATGCATATTAAATCATGAAAATGAAGATGGAAAAGTTAGTTGGAAAGAATTCGTTGATGAAACGTATGGAATTAACTCAGACGATATACCCATTCCTCTTCAGGATCTTGAAGAACAACGTGTGAGTTTATTATGTTTGCATGAATTTATATTGTTTAAAGTTTATTTTTTCTTGTGTAAAATTAGTATTATAGCAAAGCAGATTTATTAATTGCTATTACATGTTTGTTATAGATGTTGGGTGATGATAAAGCGTTGTTCCACACTGCGGACAAAAACAAGGACGGATTATTGGATCAGAACGAATACGTTTCCTTCACCCACCCAGAAGAGGATCAAGAAATGCTTCCAGTAATATATCAGCAAACAATGGCTGATAAAGACAAGAATTCAGATGGCTTTATAGATTTTAGCGAGTACATAGGAGACCGGGGTGCGTGGTTTGGTGGTAGATAGTAACCTCTTAATGTGTTGACAAATTTGATGGTAGTAGTAAATTCTAACGAGTATTTTTATTTGTGTTTTAATAGCAAAGGACAAAGACACAGCTTGGCTGCAAGGAGAAAAAGATATCTACGATACTGAGCACGATAAAAATGGTGATGGATTGTTAGACCGACAAGAAGTTCTTTCATGGGTTGTTCCTAGTAATGAGTAAGTTATGTTTATAGTTTTAGTATTGGGTGTTGTTTTTACTCGTTTCTCTTAAATCCTTTACTTAAAAGAGCATTTTGTTTCATTTAGCGAAATTGCTGAAGACGAAACAAGCCATTTGTTCGCCACGTCAGACGACGATCAAGACAATGTACTTAGCTACCAAGAAATCCTCGATCATCATGAAATATTTGTCGGTAGTGAAGCTACAGACTACGGGGATCATCTAAATTACATGGATCGTTTCAAAGATGAACTGTAGTTCCTCGTTAAACAATTGATTTGAATTTAAAAATTGTCTTCTTTGATGCAGCCTAAAGGTAATTGTCAGTACTTTTCTAATATTAAGTGCATAGTAATAATATGTCTTGTACTAACTTTAAAATACTCTCATGTGAAGTAACGTTTTAAATCTCATTTTAATTCACGAGTTTGGTCTTATTACTTACTGTCTCATGTGAAGTACCTAATGTTTTAAATCTCATTTTAATTTACGAGTTTGGTTTATGTACTGTTCTTGTCGTCAGTAATGTAATACTCATACTACGTACATGTTTTAGTATGACAGTTGTAGTCAGTATTTAATCTTTTGTTAAAGATGTTAAAACTAAAAGTATCCATTATTTGCTGCAGTCACCTGTATTGTATCATAAATTGTGCTAGTTGTATACAGAATAATGCGACCATATAATTTATTCTTCTTTTGTACTGTACAAACTAAACATTGCTGTAATATGTACTTGTCAATTAATTATTGCCAGTTGTTCGTTAAAGACACACCTACTACACACTAACATTTCATGGTAAAAAATATCAATGTAATAATATGGTGTGTTGTGTAGTTTGATTGAATAGTATCACATTACTTTGTTGCTAGACCGGGCGGCTACACCATTTGAGTTCATATTTTACATTTTAAAGATGTTAAAAATCTTTTCGTTGTAAGTGTTAACACTACATGACTATTGTATTATTGATTGATTGACTGTAATGTAGTTAGTATTTCTTTCGCCTTTTATTAATGTTAACTAATCGTAAACTACTCACCAAGATTTGAAAATTAATGGACCCCAAAATACAATGAATTTTTCTTGGCAACTAAAGTTCTCCAGGGTAAAAGTGGTTCAAATGCTACTTTTCTATGTTAAATGAAAATAATACAGTATTTATATTTCTTTGTGAACAAATTGAAATATCATTTTTTATGGTGTTCGTTTTAGTATTTGCAGTAGTTATTACTATTTATGGTTGTTAAAATGGGAGACGGTCATTAAAGGAGTGTTTATCTTTGCAAGAAATAATAACCTCCTTTACTGAACGCTAAACCGACCTGGCTGGCTTCAAGACCGTCTCTATTACATTTAGTATTTGTTGAGAGGGAACTGCTTTAAAATTATTGTCCATAGATTTATAAATAACTTATAAATCTCTAATTCGAAATTAAGAGTTTTATTTATTTTATTCCGTGTTGTATTGTACTATAAGACGCACAGGGCAATGCATAACGAGTATCTATCAAAATGACGATAATGGTGCGTTGTAATAGCATGTATGTATATATATAATATCATATCCTTCAGTATAACTGTTAAACTAACTAGCGGAAGATGACCAAAACATACGAATTTTTGTCATAAAGCGAGACATGGTCTCCAGATGAGTGTTCTGCACAGTACAATACACGTCATAAAAGGATTTGCAATAGTAGGAAGGATGCCATTATAATGATCAAGCTGATTAGCTACTTTGATTACTTACTAATCGTAATTAGAAAAGCTACATGTGGTAAAATTAAGTATGTTGTTTTTTAGTAATATTACGTTGAGCCTTTTATCACTTTCACTGTGTGTTGTTTAAATTCGAAGTAAAAACGTGTGTACAACTTTTAGTGATGTTTGTAAGATTGAAAGTATGTGTTACATTCATTTCATTCGCATACGTTAAAGTGAAATAGGGACTTTGCTTGAGGGTCATTTGCAACTGGCTGGATTATAATGTATGAAGTTTCAATTAGCATATTAATGTAGAATGTAGATTAATTCCTTTGCAGTTAGTTGTAAGCAATGGTCCTACATTTCACGATTTGCCACTTTATTGAAAGCAAGCTATGAGTAATTATTATACTAATTACATAGTACCTATGCATTTAGTTTTCGCTCACATCTTGTAAAGCAAACATGCATTTGCACGTTACCTATTAGGCTATTCCTCACTAAAAGTGAAATGAATTTGATATTATTTGTACGTAATCTGGATTTGAAAATCTCTAGTTGTAGCTGTATGGGGAAAGTAGAGATTATGCATACAGTACTTATTGGTACTACAATCGAAAAATTATTCGTTGAGTTGATTGTGCATTGTTCGCAGACAATCTGCTGTATATGTATTATTCATTATTATCATTACGCAACCGACCTAAAAGCATACATAAAAATATATTTTATTTCTTGGTTTGGTGATCCATAGCATAGCTATACACACTTGTGTTACAAGTATAACACTAAAGAATTTAAAGGCCATAATATTTTATTGCTTACGAAAGGAAATGTCATGCTTCGGTCTTTAAACTGAAGATATTGACGCAATTAGTAGTGAGAAACACTACTATTTTACTATTTTCATTAAGTATACATGCATAGATATTTAATTCTTTGGGTTCTTTTTTCTTTAGTAGGCATAAATGTAGTGTAAGCAATAAACATGAAATAAAACCAAACAATCTATGAATGAGACTGAAAGTGACAATGAAGTCAAGTTGCTATTCGATAGCTGCAGCTACCTCCCCCTACGGAATAAGTGGTTTATTTTCCCATTCATTTTCATACTCCGTTTTGGGAAATTTTCATTTCTGTATTACGAGAAAACCGTTTGT
>JABASD010005211.1:0-13012 GCA_019776165.1 Pogonognathellus flavescens | reverse complement strand
AAATGTGGGTTTGAGATGTTTTGAGTCCACAGTTAAGGTTCACTCGATATCGTGTCACGGACGGATAGACAGACAGACTGGATGAACGTTCTTATAAAGTAGCTTGACGCTACTTAAATCTGCAGATAGACGAATGGGCGTATGGCGTAATACGAATGGGCCCACCTGGGTTGCCCCCCCCCAAATGCCGGAAAAAAGGGGTTGTCAGACAAAGTTTGCAGCCTTGGGCCTCAAATGTTTTTGGGTTTTGAGCCCCCGCCCAATACAAATTTCTAGATACGCCCCTGATGTGGCAAAACCTTTTTTCCACAATTTGGTAATGAGGTAGGCTTGCAAGCCTGGTGATCTCATACGTTGATACGCCCTTGCTAGGTAAGTACCAGAAAAGATGTGAAGAAACGTATTTTTTCCGTTTCAATAAGAATTATCTTGTATCTGTATGATATGAACCATATTTTTCAAACTTTTTTTCTCAAAACAATTAGATTATATATTATCGAATACTATAACCAGATAAGGTGTATGCAGTATTAAGTCAATATGTATTAATATTAGTGTGTACCGTGTCCGAATGCATGCAAAGGTATTAACAACTGACAACTTCCTCTCCCAGACTTACTGAGGGTATACACTAACTCTCGTAAGCTCCGTAAAGTATTATAACATACGGAGCTTACGGACAGAGCAAACCGCAAACCCGGTGATCCCATACGTAGATACACCATTGCTATGTACCAGGAAAAATGTGAAGAAAATAATTTTTTTCGATTCAATAGGAATTACATTGTATCTATATATGAACCTTATTTTTTCAAGCATTTTTTTCTAAAAACAAGTAAATGATCTTATATTATCTAATATACTACTACGCAGATAAGGTTCATATCACAATAAATATTAAATGTTTGTATACTTTGTTCCAATATACAGGTCTCCACTCAATCACAACTTCCTATATTGCGGTTAGCTGTTAGTTTAAGAAATGCATCATTATTTTGTTAGCGCGTTGACTTGAGAACATCCCTATTCACTTAATACGCGTATTTACTTTTACAACTCTTGCCGTAAATATTGTTTAGTTTGCATGTAAGTTGTTCACACTAACGAAAACAAAAATTCTTTGGTTTGCATTTCCTGATATTTTCTTTATCTTTGAATACAAATACTAGAAAGCCTGGCAATGGCTACGTATATAAACCAAAAACTTCTGCTGGATAATATAGTTCCGTAGCTTTTATTCAAATGCATCATATCAATCTTTATAATTGTTAAGATATATTATCCTAAAGTTTGTCACATCGAATCCCCAGAAAGGTGAGCTATTTCCAATTAATTTATCTATATTATTATTTGATTTTATTACTTTATACCGGATTACAAAACATCAGAAATTATACCAAGTCAAAATTACAACTCTTATCAAACTAGGTTCAACCTATTTACACTCGGACTAATATTAATTAAAGAATAACGTAGGGATAATTATTATGGCTAGAAAATTTGTATAGATAGTTGCAAGGGTGTACATGTCAGCGGCCAATGGGCTCATCCGGCCGATGCACTCATCGGCCAGTGCCGATGGCGGATACGCCATTGTCCTAGGCCAATGTCCCCCCAACCATTACGCCAATGGACCAATGTCATTAAGTAACAAATTACCTTTACTGTTGTCATATTATTATATCATACTCATCATACCATTTAGTACAGTTAAATGAGTAAACTGACACATTCTATACTGTGATGTGGCTCAATAAATACTGCGAACGATACGACATTCTTGTGAATCCAAAGCCATATGGTCATTGATATTATTAGATACAGTATTTCGGTTATTATATTACAAAACTACAAATTTTGAACTGAGAACGGTTGTGATTTTTTAAATGAGTTGATAATATTTACAATTTACGAAGAAAATTGATGTTGAAAGTAGAAAACTGCGGGTACGTGATATGTTTGGTTATGGCATTAAAGACCTAGAGATATATATATATCTTATTACTTTAATAGCAACAAGTACAGGTCAGTGACGGAGAGAGAGGAACTAGTTCGTAAGCTCACCACGTAGCATACTTCACCACAATAAATAACAATTTATTTTCCTTCCGTCTGAACTGGATGCAAACATCTGTCCATTAAAAATCATCTTCCTATTTTTTTTAATTTGCGAAAGAGTTAACCCCATGTTCGTAATAAATATTAATTTATGCACTCTCAGTAATAAACAATTCTTGTGAATTCCACCGGACATATGTAGAGTAGGTTGATGGCCAAATGATAAGTAGGTTACGACGCCGATATAAATCATGTATAAATACAAATTACAACGCACAATAAAGCAAATCAAAAATTGAACTTCAACGGAAGAAGTATTACTTTATTTCTCTGCATAAAATCGGACACCCTGTTGTCATAACGGACAAGTCTAAGGTCCTAATATCTCATAATTATTCACGAGGATTGGTTTTTTATTGTTTGAATTATAGAACATTTGACAGTGATTGATACGTATCTAATGTCGGAATCTAATTATAATTTCTTTATATTTACGGATGTTCTTTATTAGGTTGCCGCCATTCTACAATGCGGGTATTGAATATTCTTCTTCTTGGGAAATCCGGTGTTGGAAAATCAACCTTCATCAACTCGTTTGCCAATTATGTCTCTTTCGAAACCGTAGGAGATATCCAAGGTATACACTCCATCCGGGTACCTATTCCATGCAGCTTTGATGTGTGCGACGATGAAGGAAATCTTAGAAACTTCAAAATGGGTGAAGAATCAAACAAAGACAGAAATGAGTCTATGAATTCCATGTCATCAGGAACGCAGGGATGCAAAGCTTACCAATTTGACTTCGAAAATTTGCAAATTAATTTGATTGACACTCCAGGAATCGTCGACACCGATGGAATCGAAAAAGACAAGCAAAATCTGGACGGTATTTTAGACTTCATCAGCAATTTCAATTCAATCGATGGAATTTGTATTTTACTGAAACCAAACGAAGAAAGGCTCGATGCTGTTTTGAGGTACTGCATTTTGGAGTTACTCAGTCAACTCGACAAGTCAGCAGCTAAAAATATCGTCTTCGGCTTTACAAATGCAAGAGGCACTCTTTATCGTCCTGGGTCTACCGCCAAAGCCATTCGAGAATTAATTGATGAGATAAATTCAAAGAAACCCGACTTAGAATTGAAATTCTCAAAAGAAAATTATTTTTGCTTTGATAGCGAAGCATTTCGATTTTTAATCTCAAAAGACACCGTGGAATTTGACGACCTTGAAAAAAATATGTTTATTCAAAGCTGGAGTAAATCCCGCCAAGAATGTGTCCGTATGATAAAATTTATTGCAGGGCTTCCCGAACATGACGTACAGGACACCATTTCCATTAACAAAGCCAGAAAATTGATTGAAAGTTTGTTGAAACCTTTGGTTGACATTGCGGACAACATCATGGAAAACAAGGAACTATGCGAAAAACAGGAGGCGGAAATAATATCCGCCCAAGGTGACATCAGCATACTGAAAACTAAATTGTATATCCCGAGGTCAAATATTTCCATGGAATATTTTGATTCGCCAAGATTCGTTTGCGGTTCAACAAAGTGTACAGAAGTTTTCAACATCGGTAATGAAGAAAGGAAACATTATACAAACGTTTGTTTTGAGATGAATGGAAACAACGCCACAAATGCTTTATCAGCAGTTGTAACTTCTGGAGGACTTGCAGGTATCTATTTTTACTCAAATCAAA
This sequence comes from Pogonognathellus flavescens, assembly GCA_019776165.1. Lineage (NCBI taxonomy): Eukaryota > Metazoa > Arthropoda > Collembola > Entomobryomorpha > Tomoceridae > Pogonognathellus > Pogonognathellus flavescens. The sequence goes on along the minus strand of JABASD010005211.1, from coordinate 9,249 downwards.
TAACTTTAAATCACATTTTATACACGCTTAAATATTAGTTTGCGTTTGGTAATTTGTGACATCAATTGTTTTAAATAATTCAATTAATAAATTAAAATATTTATGCTTTTAATATTAAGATATTAAACTTTTAGCTTATAATGACGTACAAACATTTTCATAATAAGTTAAGCAATAAAGGGGCTTCACATTAGAGTGTATATATCTCAAAACCATTTTAAAAATCGCCTTGAGTTACTTGAGTATGAGCAGAATAAATAATAAATGTAATGTTACAAATATTTCCAGGTATGGCAGGTATGGTGGCAGAATCCTTAGGAGCATTAAGTTTAGGGACTGGAGCAGCTGCGGGAGTAGCTTCCGCTGCAGTCATTCCAGCTTTAGGTGGTATCGCTCTTGCAGGAACGGGAGCTTTATTGGGATACTTGTTAAAGAACGGTGGGTGCTGCTCAAGTTGTTCTTGCGCTATAACTGATCATTTTCTTGCATATTATGAAACCAGAAAAATCACTGAAAGGATTTTGGACGAAGACATTATATCCAAAATGAAAACTGAGGAAGATATTTTGGTTTGCGCACAAACTTGTTTGACGAGTTTAAAAATGGAACTGGAAGAATTAGAAAAAGAGAGCGCCTTCATTAACAGGGCCAGCAGCACTTTTGCTTTATTTTTGAAAAATCGAGCTATTACACCTTACAACGATGCAGCTGAAGAATATTTGAATTACATGATTGAAGTAAACAAAAACGATTCAAGCGTATCTGATGAAAATCGTGTTGGAAAACAATTACGCTTAGAAGAGCAGAAACGTCGATATCAAAATGAAAAGGCGGCCATTGAAAATGGATGCGAAAAGGCTGATGGTATTTACGGCGATCAGATTCTGCCTGAACATATTGACAATATTGTTGCTGAACTTTGCAATTTGAAAAGGTATGGTCAAATATTCAGAGATTCTGTTGGCAAAAACCACGAGATGAGGAAGAAAGATAATAGATTTCGCATAATTGGATGCAGTGTTTCCAAAATGATGACCTGTTTGTTTCAAAACAAGCATCCGAATGCTGCTTAAAATTCAATTATATTATTTCAATTAGTAACGATTTTATTCCTTCAAACATTATAATATTTCATGTTTCTAGGATATTTGTACTATTCAAAGCATGTCGTATCAGTAAATAATATTGAATTATTATACGATTGATTTATTTGCTATAATATAAGTGCTTTAGTTTTATCTTTATCACATTGTCATATGAACACTAATAATAATAAATTGGATGCCAATTAAGTTCTCATACTGACCCGATTCACCAACAATTCACACATAAAATAAACAAAATTGTTAATTAGCTAGTAAAAATATGAAGTTTCACTCATTAAAAAATAAATATGATCACTACCGAAAGTAAAACATTTTTCAGAACTCTTTGATTTTTCACATTTGACGATAATCTCGCACCCGCATAACTCTCACTTGTCCTCGTTTTCATTAAAAGAATAAATTAAATACTTGGGCATTTTAGTAAAGACAAATAAAAAAGTGACGTTTTAAATTTTTTTAAATGTGACTACTTACAGGTGTGCCAGCTGAATTTGTACCAGAATAAATGCAAGAGAAATTAAATTGGGTTTAGTATGAATAATGACTACTTGCGACAATTGCATACAAGTGGGATTTCGGGTAATAATTTTCACGTAGAAAATAGAGGTAATATAATTGCAAAATATGATACTATCATAAAAACTAATTTCTTAGGAATACATTTCAACGGTCCAATCTTAAAATCCCACTAATGAAATGAAACTGGGTAAACATGAGTTTTATGCAAGTAAAGGTTTTTGGCAAATTATAAAATGGGATTAACCTAAATTATTGATAGGTGTAATACCAAGAGGTATATAGAACCCTTAAAACACATACCTACCAATTTTGCGACTTGAATGCAGCGAAGCTACGAATTCCCAATAGACAAGAAACATCATAATACATGTGCGGATATCAAATCTGATATTTCTTTTTTGCTAATTGTCAACTCCAGAAACGCAGAAACTAAGCTTTTAAAATAATTAATGCATTTTGTCAGTCACTAATTTTCAAATTACACTACAACTACGTACGAATATTTGAAAAATAAAAACAAAACCACACTACACCTTGCTCGCATTATGAATCAATAAAGGCAAAAAGCCTACAAAACTGTAAACATGGTCATTTTATTTACAGCATTATTATCACAACATTGTTAATATTGGGTTGTAAATATTACTGTAAAGCTTAGTTATCTGCATCCACTCTACACTGTATATAGTTTATATCAACATTGGGGAATTCCGCCTTATCAAAATTTCTGCTGGTATCAGGAGCATATAATGTCAACGATATTCCAAACCAATGCCTTAAACCAGCTGGACATGAATTGCAAAAACCATTAGTTTCAGGTTGAGATTTTCCATTGCTTCCTTATGGTGTTTTAAACGTGTTAAATAACTCTTTTACCGGATCAGACCTGTTTATCCTATACAAAGATACTAAAGCTGACAACGAGCCAAACCGGCGGGATAACGAGTAACGTAACGAGAGTAATTACGGTCATGAAAGCATGGCGGGAAGGTATAACGTATCACTTTTAAGCTAAATAGTCAAATATGTCGTGCCCGGAGACTTGCGAGCGAGCCGCCAATATCCTGCTGGCTGCTGGTTGCCACCTAGAGTAGATACACTTCGAAAACTATATGTACCAGGAAATATATTGGATAAACTGATTCTTTCCTCTTCAATAGAAATTATTTGACACTTACGCATAATACGAACCTTATTTTTTCCAACTTTGTTTCTAAAACCAAGTAGAATATATAATATGATCTAATATTATTAACCAGAAAAGGTACACACAATGTAAAACCAAAACTAAATGTTTGTATATATACCATGTTCCAATATACAGGTCTCCACTGACTCACAACTTGTTGAAGGCAGCTGTTGGTTTATAAAATACATCAATATTTTGTTAGCGCGTTGACTTTCAGAATTTGAAGCATCCTTATTTACTTAACAAACACAATTATTTACTTTTTGTTGTTAATATTCATTAGTTTGTAAGTTGTTGAAACTTACCAACACAAAAATCATATGTTTGTATTTCCTGACTCTTTCTTTATTTTTGAATGCAAATAGAAAGCTTGACAATTACAATAGATAATAGGTACATATACACCAAAAAGTTCCACTAGAAAAGTAAGTTCTGCAGCTTTTATTCAAATTCACCATTTCAGTTCATGTCATTGTAAAGAAACGACTTAACGTTTGTCTCATCAACTCCGGAAATAAAAATGGCACATACATATCAACAGCAAGGTGAGCTATTTATAATTAATTTACTTATGGTAATATTATATTATTACGTTTTACCTGGCTACATAACATTGAAAATTATACCATGTCAAAATTGCAACTTTTGTCAACATACTTTAGGTCTCATTAATTTGCATTCTGATTTATTTTAATTAATGATTGAGTAACGTGGAACTAATTAACTGATATACATGTTAGCGTACTGTGGTCTAACTAACATACCTCCCCCCAGATTCAGAAGAAAAGGGTTTTGGACAATTGCCTTCATTCACAAATGTCATTTTAAATTTAGGTGCCTGTGATTTCTTCCCGATTCGTCCCCACCACTTAAATCTAGATACGCTCTTGCATTATTGAGGAACTAATCCTTAGCAGGCAGTGGAGTATAAAAGTAATCACTCGCCAGTTAAAGCTTTAAACTTATGTTATCCATTTTGAGGTTTCTACCTTTCTTTTCCGTTTTTTGTGTTGGTTATCTTTAAAAACCCAATGACAATTAATTCATTCTACTTTGAATTATTGTATTCCATTTTGAATATTTATTTTGCCAGTATTTGTTGTCATCATATTATGTTTTCGTTTTTTATGAAATATTTTGAGGGGTAATAGTAATAATTGCAGTATCTTCAGTGTAAAATTTTATTCGCCATTTAAATTATTTGTGTTTGGCAATGTTTCTCTCTTAGACATAATTCATTGGTCCAATAATTTTGAATATTACTGCTGCTGTGAATGTTTTAGAACGTGTATGTGTTCTCAAATTAGTTAGTATTATTTAGGAGAAAAAATTATGTGGTAGTAAAAAACCCGCGCTACCTGAAACATTCAGTTAAATCACTAAGGCTTTAAAACATGACTATAAGATAAACGAATACGAACATGAAATGTTGTACTGCTGTTTGTTTGGTAGAATATCTGCCACAGATTTGATACATACCTAAATAGGCACTCCCTTAAAACTTGCTATTGACTTTAATAGGTGGCAATCATTCTAAACGAAGAGTGTTGAATATTCTTCTTTTGGGGAAGTCCGGTGTCGGTAAATCAACATTCATCAACTCGTTTGCCAACTACGTCTATTTTGAAACCGTAAAAGATATCGAAGACCAAGACTCCATTCGGGTACCTATTCCGTGCAACTTTGATGTGTTTGACGATGAGGGAAATCATAAAAATTTTAAAATGGGTGACGAATTGAACGAAGATAGAAATGAGTCGATGAATTCCACGTCATCAGGAACACAAGGATGCAAAGCTTACCAATTTGACTTTGAAAGTTTGAAAATTAATTTGATTGACACTCCGGGAATCGTCGACACCGATGGAATCGAAAAAGACAAGCAAAATCTGGAAAATATTTTGGAGTTTATCAGCATTTTTAAATCAATCGATGGAATTTGTATTTTACTGAAACCAAACGAAGAGAGACTCGATCCTGTGCTGAGGTACTGCATTTTGGAGTTACTCAGCCAACTGGAAGAGTCAGCAGCTCAAAACATTGTTTTTGGTTTCACAAATGCAAGATGTACTCTTTATCGTCCTGGTAATACCGCCAAAGCCATTCAGGAATTAATTGCCGAAGTAAATTCCAAGAAACCCAACTTAAAATTAAAATTTTCCAAAGAAAATTATTTTTGCTTCGATAGCGAAGCATTTCGTTTCTTAATATCAAAGGACTCCGTGGAATTCGACGACCTTGAAAGAAACATGTTTGTTCAAAGCTGGAGTAAATCCCGGCAAGAATGTGTCCGTATGATAAATTTTATTGCAGGGCTTCCGAAACATGACGTACAGAATACCATTTCCATTAACAAAGCTAGAAAATTGATTGAAAGTTTGTTGAAACCGTTGGTTGACATTGCGGAAAACATAATGGAAAACCAGGAACTATGCAAAAAACATGAAAAAGAAATAAATTCTGCCCAAGATGACATCAGTATGCTGAAAACTAAATTGTATATTCCGAGGTCAAATATATCGATGGAATATTATAAATCCCCAAGATTCGTTTGCGGCTCGAAAAAGTGTACCGAAGTTGTCAGCATCGGTAAAGAAGAAAAACCACATTATGCAAAAGTTTGTTATGAGATGAATCCACACAATACCGTAAATGCTTTGACATCAGTTGTAACTGCTGGAGGATTTGCAGGTAACTATTTGCTTAAATCATTTTTAAATCTAAACGTGCAGATTGCCCGTAATTTTAATGTATTTTACGTTAGGTTAAATTCAAGTATGCAGTTTTATTACAATGTAGTGATAATTTATTTTTTGTGGTCTCAAAATATTTTGCATATAATTGAATTACAAAAGTAATTTGAACAGAAATTTTGATTACATATTATATGATATTAAATAAATAATCTGCACAATGAAGGTACGAATTACATTTTTCGTAGTTTGACTGAAAAGCTGTAACATTCTATGTATTGTAGAAGTATTTGATCAAGTAATTTGCCATTTAATTACAAATTACTTCACAATTAGTAGTTTTCATTTAATAATTGTGGACATCGCATTAATTAACATACTACCGTTAGTTTCGATGGGTTTAAGCCGAATGTAGGTGAATTACAATTGTAATTTTACCGTTCTGTATAATTTATAATTAATAGTTTGTAATTTCCCGTTTAAGTTAATTGCCCCTCCGTAAAATCCAGTTTAAGAGTAGTATTCAGAATTGACAAAATATTATTTCGTAAATTATTAAAATATTGTTGGTGCTGTTCAATTGTAGTATTACGATTTTTTATTTATCCTTGTTCGTGATGTAATACTATAAAATTATTATCATAACAAGTTTAGCAATAAAAAGGACTTAATTAGATAATTAGAATGTCAAACTATTTGAAAAGTGTCTTGAGTATAGTCCTTAATAATTGCAATTAGAAATATATACAGGTGCTGCAAGTATGCTCGCAGAAACCTTTGGAGTCGGGGCATTAAGTTTAGGGGTTGGAGAGGCTGCTGGAATCCTTTCTGCTGTAGCTGTACCTGCAGCTTTAAGCGGTATGGCTCTTGCAGGGGCGGGAGCTATTTTTGCCTATTTCTTAAAGAACGGCAGAAACTGCTCAAGTTGTTCCTGCGCTATAACTGATCATTTTGTTGCGTATTATGAAACCAGAAAAAGCACGGAAAGAATTGTGGACGAGGAAATTGAAAGCAAAATGAAAAGTAAAGAAGATATTTTGGCTGGCATAGAAAGTTTCTTAACGAAATTGAAAATGGAAATACAGGAATTAGAAAACGAGAGCACCGTCATTAACAGGGCCAGCAGCACGTTTGCATTGTTTTTGAAATACAAAGCTATTACACCATACAATGATGCATCTGAAGAATATTTGAAGTACTTGATAGAAGTAAACAAAAATGACTCAAACATGTCTGATGAAGATCGTGCTGCAAAGCAGTTACGCTTAGAAAAGCAGAAAAATCAATATCAAAGTGAAAAGTCCACAATAGAAAATGGATTTAAAAGGACTGATAGTATTTACGACGATGAGATTCGTCCTGAACATATTGATAATATTGTTGCTGAACTTTGCAGTTTAAAAAGGCATGGACACATATTCAAAAATTCTGTTGGAAAAACTCAAGAGATAAGGGAAAGGGACAAAAGGTTTCGCATAATTGGATGCAGTGTTTCCAAAATGATGACATCTTTGTTTCAAAACAGACATACTAATTAATATTGGATATAGTATTATTTCAATTCGTAATATCAATTCCATTATCGTTTCAATCAATTTTATTTTATGCTTCAATGATATTTGTATTATAATATGCTAAGTATGTCGTAAGTAATGTTGAAGTAATATACAATATACTCTAAGCGTTTTGGTTTCAATGCCATAATAAATTTCATAAGAATACTACTACTTAATTGAATACCAATTTAGATTTCATCCTGACCCTAGTCACAAATAATTTAACCAGGGGAAAATATATATAAATTTAGCTAGTACTGTAAAAATTATTTGAGGATAAATATGCTGATTACCAAAAGTAGCAAAAACTTTCGCATTTAACGAACTTTAACCTCGCACACTCACACCCACCTAACTCTCGCTTGTACTCGTTTTTATTAGAAGGAATGAATTGCATATTTGGTAGCATTACGAGTGTCAATTAAAAAATTGATGTCTTAAAATGTGAAAAGTTAAAGGTGCGTCAGCTGAAATGTTGCCAGAAGGAATGCAACAGAGAATTTAAATTAGTTGAAATATGAATAATAAGCACTTGCGACATTTGTATGTAGAAGTAGGCTGCAGACGATAACTTTCACTTAGAAAGTAAACCGTAGTATACTTGCATATTATTATCATAAAAACTAATTTTCGTAGTCATTATTATTACAATTTATTATATCTTTTTTCATGCTAAATTTAAACTGATGACATCAACTAGTATAAAATATTTTACTTTCAACCATTATCAACCATTAAAGTGACTTATATTTATGATCGAACAAGCTATCACATCGTGACAAAATTTTTGCCAGTTCTTTATCCATTGTAATTAGTTCTTTACAAATAAAATATAAACGTGTCAACAAACTATCAATTTATGAAGACAATCGTGTGAATTATTAGCAATATATTACTACTTCGGATTAATACTTAATCAGTATAAATATCATTTAAGTTTATTAATATTAGAACAGTAAACATTATTTTATTGTTAGTAGCACCGTGTAAGCGAGACGTTTATAAAAAAAGAATTGAATTGACGTCACATAATAATCCAATCAACATTTCAACTTTTCCATTCCTTGTGTGTAAGTGTTCGTAAAACGTCTTTTACTTTATACACTTTTTGAAATACGCTGTACGAGGGTTAAAACCCTAATATTTTCTTTTGGTTGTTTGAAATTTATTTCTAATTTCAGGATGGACATTTTTACAACACGTTCCATCAAAGTGCGATTAGTTTTAATTGCAACTGCATTTACCACTATTTTTATTGGTGAGTTGAGTGTACAACTTACAACATATACATTACAATTCGGCCAGAAGGTATGTAATGTAAGTATAATATTTCCGTCTCTATTTATAAAAAATAATCATATTGAATTCCAAATATTTAGATGAAATTCATTCTCACAATACCAAGGATATTCCACAAGGAAGAAACCTTTCCCGTGGTAACATTGGTAAATTAACACAATATAATAATATTTTATTTTACTTGTCATTATATTTTACGTTACAAACAAGGTGCTTTAGCGAGAAAAAAAGGTTGATGCAATTTCACTACCATAGACGGTGAATAAAACACGAGTTAGTTTGTGAGTATTTATCAAACATTTATTTTGTTCGCTCTAATATTATAGATTTGTTAACTTTAAGGTTTTCTGCACAACAAAACGTACAAAATCTCAGCCGCCACTGACAATGTTATGGTAATAATTTATTTGCGACATTATAAATGTTGCAAATCGAATGATCCTTGTAATATTTTATTTCCGTTTATGGTCAGGTAATGTCGCTTGGTCACGAGAGATATCTGGAAACGGGACATGGTTTAGTTGGAAGTGCCTATGCTGCGCTTTGGAATGGCAGTGTCACCCAAATGTTTCATGCGGATCTTGAAAGTATTCAAATTGTTTGCTTTACTATTATATTGTGTGTGTGTTCTGGTTCAATTTAAAATGATGAAAATCGTAAGTAGGTTTTTTATTAGTTTTCATATAATGGTTTACAAAAATGTATTCCTTTTGTTCAGAATATTCAATTTATCGTTTGTAATACTAAGTAACATTTAACATAGTTAAGACTTGAATGTTTAAGAATGCAGTTTTTGTGATGACGTCACTGCATAAACGTCACCGATACGTCACCGATACGTCACTAACGTAACTGACTTCTTGTAAAACCTTAATCGGTAAAAAAGT
>JABASD010005210.1:0-13013 GCA_019776165.1 Pogonognathellus flavescens | reverse complement strand
GTTTGAAAAATGGTTTGGAAAATTAGTTTGGAAAAATGGCTTGGAAAATTGGTTTGGAAAAATCGTTCGATAAGCAGATTGGTCAATAATATACACATCTGACTATTTATATAAGATAAACTATTACAACAATAATATTTTTTAATTAAAGGCGTATCTAGTCTATTTAGAGTGGGGTCACAAATTGCTGGATTTTGTTACAATACCATACATAAAAATTTATACAATTCGCCTTTTGAATATACAGCAGTGGAAAAAATACAGTTTCTTGAAAAATGAGACGGTAAGTAATAATATGTCATAGAGATAGTGTTTATTCCCCGCCTAAGGTGGGGCTATAAGGGAATTGTGAACAGAATTTTCATCCAGGTCAAAATTAAAATGCTATTATTTTACAAATTTTACGATTGAATGGTATAAATTCATAATACAGATAATATGGTGAATTTAAATGTGTATTTATACTCGTTAAATTTAAATGATAAAAAGCATCCTTAAGTGTGCAGTAAAACATCAGCAGGCGCGTAACTAAGACTGCCGTTTGGTGGGGTCACAATTAGTTTGGGGTGGGGTCAGAAAATGTAAGAAATGGTTATTTGCGGCCGAAGGCTGCAAATAACCTACTTTTTGAACAGTCTGGGGAGTTCCCGGGCATAAAATAGGCCGCAAATAACCTATTTTTTGAACAGTTTGGGGGGTGCCCGGTGCACCCTGTGACCCCTTCCCTAGATACGCTCTTGCACATCAGGCTCCTACTCTTTATACATGGAGAAATAGCGCAACTTCATCGGTGTAAGGATATTGACAGGAAATGAGTACAGACTTAGGGTAAATTTTATCGGATGGATAATTAAATTTTCGTCTTTTTGAAAGGATGATTTGTTTCAATTCATTATCTGATTGCTATTATAAATTAATATATATTGTCTCACATTATCTCACTCATCCCAGATGATCCTTGCGATGGCGGTAGTTTGTAATTCAAACTTAATTTAACAGTGTAACAGTGTAAAATTTGACTTTTCGAAAAATAATCTCTTCAAAAAGTCGAAAGTTTAATTATCTATCCAATAAAATTTACTGTAAGTCTGTAGTCATTTCCTGTCAATATCCTTACACCGATAAAGTTGGGTTGTTTTTCCATATATAAAGAGTAGGAGAAATCATCGTTTTTCATTTTACTGTCACCTTAATATTCGCAATAATTCTTAAATTGGTGGAAACACAAATAATGCAGATAACGAAATGGGAAATATTTATTTTGAGAATAGGATAAGCGTCATTGTTACTTTAAGGGAGAATTCCGCCTGAGACACTTCAAATTTTACACAACTAAAAATTGTCTGGAAGAATGTTTGGTGAGATTTTCTTTTTGTCCTGATTTTCTTTTATAGTCTCTCTTTCTTAATATTTTGATATTGTGCAGTCCAACCTCACGTATCTAAGCTGCCACTGCACCTTGTTCAACATGCCAAGTAAGTTGACATTGTTTAGTTGAATATGCCTTGCAATGGGTATTTTGGGTATACAGTATACAACGAAACATAGTAAACCGCAAGAGAATAATTATGGAATTGAAATAAACAGGAAGTAAAGATCAGAAGGTTTGTTTGAAGAAAGCATATCCATGTGCGGTCCAAGTTCAATGTAAGTAATTTAATAATAATTTACATATTTTCAATATGTAAATTATTCAAAATAATTTGCTAAATGTTTATGATTTTTTAGCAAGATTGGCACGTGAGGGAAAGGTCGCTTGTCGTGCTTGTCTTCCAGCCTGCACTCAAATTCATTACGCCAAGTCTGTTTCCAAACTACCCATGAATAAAGACCAAAACATCTGGAGAACAGACAACTCCTCTTTTCCTGCCTGGTACGAACCCCATCCACCGATAAATTAAAAGATTGTTTTTAATTCATCCCAGCATGGCTGATATTATTGTTCTTATTTTTGCAGGGCACGGGACAACGTGAGTGTGGTGCACGTGTACTTTGGAACTCATTCCGTATATTCGCGTGTTCGTCGAAAGATCTACGGCATAGTCGATTTAATCGGTTAGCTTTGTCTTTTTCTATTATTTAGAATATTTTATTCTCTTCAACTCTAAGAATATGGAAATTAACACGGTATAATACAATCCGAGAGTAGTCTTCTACTAATGATATCCCGAATGCATTTCAAGTTAATTTTTTGTGGTCATGAAATGTTTAAACTTGATATTTCTGTTTGAAGGGGACTCTGGAGGAATTTTAAGTTTGTACATTGGTTGCAGTCTTGTGAGTATTTTGGAGCTGTTCTACCATTTCATTTTTCATGCCCTTTTCAAAATTAAAATTTCCTGCCTGTGTGCAAAATTCAAATCTCAGAAGTTGAAAAGAAGAGTTGGAAGAAGTTGGCTGCCACAATTTAAACGCTAATTCAAGAGAGAATTAACCTTAAGTTTAGTATGAAACTTAATGCGTTTTTTACTGTTAACCGCATAGCAAATGACTAATTACAAATCTATAATATTAGCTTAATAAACATAATAATTTTATTTAAGAAAAAAATTACTTCCTTCTTATGAGAAACTGTAATTTGTGTTTCGGTTTGAAGATGTTCTAATCGCGTCTGACTTGTCTGACGGACAACAAAATTGAAAATTTGAATAATAATTAGTTTTCACTGGAGTTACTTTTCAACTTTAATTTCATTTTTAACTCCAACATTGAAATCTAGAACAGATGAGGTTCTAACAATTTATCGGAGACATTGTCCTTGGTAAAACTACCTGAGTGGAATATCCTTGTGAGTTTAAATGAATATGAATCCAAATGCATTTCACATTAAAACTTGCCCAGTCATTAACCAAGTAAGATGTTTTTATAATGCAAATGCAATTTACATTATGAAGAGCATTAAGTAGTTGACCGATTGATCTTTCATCTTTCAATTTAATCTCAAACAGGATCTCAATACATACCAAATTTGAATGACCTCCAACAGTGTCGTTCTTTACTTCTTGTGCGGACAGACCGACAGACAGACACACAGGCTGAGTATTCCTATTATAGTGCAATCATCCACGATTGTTATTAATATATAAAAACGAGCATTAAATATACCAAACAGATTAATGCTTGGAATATTTGCTAGAATGTTAAAGTATAATGCAAAAAGAGTTTTATGCAGCAGTATGTAACATCTTCGTTCAACTTATCATTCAATTTTAAAAAACGCCAATGGTTAGCTGAAAATAAATTGCACGTCTTGTTACTAATACACGTTTATTGCTTTTGTAAAACATTTCTACTTTTGCCATACGACTATAATTTTTTAGTTGAATATTAATAGAGAGAACGACTTACTCTGTACATTGTATAGCCTCAGAAATGGATGCAAGGACATTAGAACAAAATCATTTTACAATAAGAGTAATTTTGTATAGAAAAAGTGGAACTGGAAGAAACGTGAGTTCTGTTGCGTAAGTGGGAGAGGTTAGGTTTCATTTGGAGTCTTATTATATAACTCCCTTTTTCACTTCTTTCACTTCATATACTTTTCAATGCAGTCTTCGTTTTCGGCAGGCAACTACAAAAAAGCGGTTGGCATTTCAAATGACGCACAACTAATTGCAATGGGCACACACCGTTCCTCCGTCCGTCCTCCTCATATTATGTGTGTTCTGCTTTTGTGCTACAATTAGTTTACTATGCACGTCATTCTTATACTTTGTAGATCTATACAAGCTCATAATTACATTAACTCCCTACTCATGCACCGTCAACGTCCACTTATGGCTATTTTTAATCTTATCGTTCTCTACAAACTATATGAAAAAGGCTTAAAAGTCTAACACAATTAAGTTCATTTTCCATCTTGGAAATTCCACTCAAAAACTGAAACTAGTCGTTTGTTCTCAAGATATTCTCAGAAACAAGACACCTCAAGTCAGGTTGCTGAGAAAAAGCAAATAGCTCTGACTGCAGAAGTTATTTTTGGTGCGTTACCTCTACAACTTAACTAACTAATACTAATAACTAATACTGATAAGACTAACTACAATAATACACTCACTTGCATATTCTTACGCTAAACAAAAGGCAAAAGGCTATGACCCATCAGTATTATTATACCTGTTGTATGAATAATATTATACGAACAAACACAATAACAACAAATAACTGACTCTTAATTTTGCTTGTACGTTTGAATACTTTAATTGTGTGAAGAGACTTTGTTATTTGATTTCTCATCGCATAAAATGTTCTTAATGGAATGGAGGAATAATTAAAAACAGAGTAAAAAGACGAACAAGCCTTCGCTTGTTTACTGCCTCTTCATATTTCTTGGGGTTTCCGATTTCTCAGCCTTGCCAAGAACTTCACACATAGTCAGACATCAGCGGATTTAATGCAATTTGTGTTTATGCATCACTTTCCGTTATTTTTTAACCTAAAATTATTTCTGTACAAACACTCAAACTTGTAATTTAACTTTAACCATGATGTTACACACAGACTGTGCATTCTCACGCAGTTTGCAAGAACATTAAAGCTAAATATTGAAAACAAACATTTTTACATTTTATTTGTTATTTAGACTGGAAGAGAATAATTATTGTAAAACTCCCATTCGTTCTTAGATCAGTTATGGATTATAATACTAGATGTTTGTGATGTTGGCATTAACCTTTGTGTATAAAGCAAATGCGCATGCATGTAGATAAATCTGCAAACAAAAGTGATTGTAGATTAGTGCGTGTGAACTCCATTCTCCATGTAGGTAGACAGGCAGTTTGCAAACAATGTGTTATTATTCTTCTCCACACTCGCATTACACTTACACATTGTAGTTGTAGCATAGTATGTTAATGTGGAAGTATAGATTTAAGAGATGGATGTTATATGAAGGGACTAATAGAATAAATAAGTTATTCATCATATTAATCTGGGAAATACTTTTTCTCCCTGTCTTACATTAGGCTTTATCGTAATAGAAATACGTCCGCAAAGCTTTGTAGCCAGTTTTTGCTGCAAAATCTCCAGCCACGGCTAATTCCTGTTTTGAGTAATAACCCTAATGCCTAGTGAAGTATTTCATGCCAACCTCGAGTTATCACTTCCACCTTTTCAATACAACAATAATAATACAAGTAATACAAAATGAGCAACTATAATTAATTTTTTCAGCAGACAAGAAATGCAAGTACTCATTACACTCATCATTCTATTTATAATACTCGTCTTACAACCTCAAGATGAATATTAATTCCTTCCATGTCTTCATCCACAATTCCTTTGTCCAATTCAACTGCAACATTCAGTGTTGAGGACCTTAAACCATTTTTACTCCTTGTGATAAGTGTTGTCTGTGGTTCTGGTTTTATTTTCCCAAATCCATACAATGGTTGCTCTGCATGAATTCATAAGTAAACAATTCGCTCTGCTAGGCTTTAAAATTGGCAGCAATCCTAAAATATTTATTTGGCTCCCAATAATCGTTACGTTGGTTTTAACTGCTGGATGCTTTAGATTAAATTTTGTCAATGATGTCGATAATTTCACCATTTCAAACGGAGTCGCTAAACAAGACAGAGAAATAGTCAACCAATTTTTCCCTCTAAACTATTCGCAAAATTTTTCACCGTCCAGAATCGTGTACCCTGGAAGATTTGCAAGGTTAGATAATTTACAATCTAATTGTAAAGTAATTTTTTATAATGTACAATGAAAAAATTATTTTGTTGTACTAATTAATAATTTCCACAATTTCATTTCAGTTGATGTTTAATTTAATTTTCATTATTTTTACTTTAATTTTAATTGATGTTTAATTTTATGTTAATTCATTTTGTACTTTAATTGTAATTACTGTTCATTTGATGTTAATTCATTTTTTAGTTTCATATGAATTAATTTTCTAGTTTAATATTTTAATTATTTTTTAGTTTACTATTAATTATAGTTGCATATTTTAATTAATTTGTTTAATTATTTAGTTAAAAATATGATTAAATCAATGAAATATGAAAATATTGTTTGATTTACATATTCGCACAGATTAATTGTGAATGGAAAAGATGGCGGTTCAATTATTACCAAAAATAGTTGGTCAGAACTTGAAGAGTTGGATGAAATTATCCGGGGTATTTCGATTGATTGGAAGGGACAAAAGTTGAATTACTCAGAAATGTGTGCCATGTGGAACGGCGTTTGTTACCAGAACGAGCATCTTGGTCTGGGAAGTTTAATTAACCAAATCGAAAATGGGTCTGTACGACTCAGCTATCCCGTAATGTTCAACCCTCTCAGTTTTGAAACTTATTTACTGGACCAAGCATTCGGAGGAATTTCTTTTCGTGAAAACTCTACAAATACAGTTCACTCCATCCAAGCAACGAGGCTTTATTACTTCCTCAAAAATGACACAAAGGAACAGGACAATTTGTAAGTGCCTAAAACCATTTTTTAGCAAGCAAGGTTAAAAATAATATTGCTAGTATAAAATGAATTGGAATCGAATTCAAAAAATATTCATCGAGAAACTGCAAACAGAAATTGTAATTTCTTCCATATATTTTTATTTTGTATTTATTTCAAATGTGAAGTTAATCGTAAGGCAAGAGCGTAGCCAGTACCCATGATTTCTCTTGGGGGCAAAGTGTTAGTGCAATTTACAAAAAAAGAGTTGAAAATGCACAAGCTAAAGAAAATGTCGAGCAAAATTCAGGTTAAATGAACCAAAAATAATATGAAGTTTTGTTTGAGTATTTGGTACTATGGCATAAATTATTTCTTGTCCTATTTTTTGGGGGACGAGCCCTTTTCCATGGTACGTCCTTGATCGTAAATATTTGTAGAAAACACGTTTTTCCATTTACAAATGAACATTATTGGTCAAAGAAATCAAGACGGATTTTGGTTGTTTTATGATTTTATTGTGCGTGTACATATTTCTAATTTCGGTTATTGGGTGCTCCTGTGTGGTAGAATGTGGGACACGCAGTTTTTATTTCACTAATCCTTCCGACTTTCGTGCCGGTTAAAGACGAGAATGGGAGATAAGTTGAAATGACGCTAATGCTGAAGTAGTTGATAATTCCCATGCTACGCAACTGCGTCATTTCATGAGTGGATGTGAAACATAAAATTGATAAGCTGTGTCAGAGACCTAAGACTAACAATAAGACCAAAGACTCTACAGACCAGAAACTAGTACGCTTTATGGCTTTTATATTTAGATTTGTATCATTTTACCCTTGAATTTGCTTCACACAATAATATTTCGAAAATCGGTTTATCTGAACAATGTCCAAACAAGTTTTGCAGTATATAGTTCAGCCAGCTTAACATTTGCTTATACTATTTTCCATCTTTCCAATTTATAGCACCACCACGTCCACCATTTACAGACAGTGTACACTTCTTTGGTAAATTATCATTTGCTATTTATTCATAATTAATATGCATCATATGCCTTAGAGTTAATAAAAACTGGCCTTGGTTGATGTTGAAATACATGGAACTATTAACTATTAGCGAGTCTACCTGCCTGCTAGAAATTGGCAAATTCTGTTTGAATATCAATTGGAAATGTTCACAGAACAGCAAAATGTATATGTACATAAACTGCCTTTTGCTCTTCTGTGGGAAATGTTTGTATTGGGATGCCCAAACCAAATCTGCAAACATTAATTTTTTACAGTAACGAATGACAATGACGCACTGTTTTAAATAATGCTACGCAAATTTCAGTAGGAGTTATTTTTAGGTTGATTATAATTGTTAGTGTTAGGATTATTAAATGGCAGCGCATGAAGAGATATAGAACACAAAATAACGCAAAACTAACTAAGGTTCAAAGAATTGAGATTGCTTGGATGAGATATTATATGGCTACATTACCAACTGTCTACAATTAAAAGAAATCTTGAAGAAATCAGTATACAAAATTACCAATTTTATTTCCGTCCCTTTATTGCGCTGTATGGATCTATTACGGAATGAAACTGGTTTGTTAAGATGATAAATATCAATTTCAAAAAATTAACGACTTGATGAAACGTGAGAAGAAAAACTTCGTGTTTCCCACATTCATCTTGCACTTTACCCACATCGCAAACGATGCATTTTTTATATTCAAAATTGAAGGGAAAATTATTATGAATTAGTAATATCAATTATTATTATGAATAATTATTATTATCATCATAAATGATTAGGTAATCATTTATGATGTTATGTGGGTCAAATAATAATATAATAAATATTATAAATAAAAATCTCTTCTTTTACGTTCGAAACGTAGTTCTCAATTTTAATCTTCCATTTTTATTTAGACTGCGAATTAACTCGTAAGAAAAGAAATGAATTTTTCAAAAGAAACGGGTGTATTTGTCCAAAGGCGAACGTATCATTTTTCAAAAAAAGAAGTGAATATGTCAAAAGACGTATATAGAGTTATTAGTAAAAATTAACGAGGCAAAGCTTTAGTCGATCCTTTAGGTCTGACGTTTCAGTTCTGGCCAAGTGGAGTGTTTTCCACTTGCATACGCAGTTCTACTATTTTTGCCTTCAAAATGAAGTCCTGAATTTTAATATTCCATTTTTATTTAAACCAGTTATATACCTAAGATGTTTCTACATGATAGACATACCTTCATGTAGAAACGTCGCAAATATTCACTAACGAGTGTACTTACATAGAAGGAAACGATCATGAAGGGGCGTATCTAGTACTCTGTAATGGGGGGAGGGCTCAAAGCAAAGCCCAAAAACGTGCAACCCCTTCTTCCTGAATCTGGGAGAGGAGTCTCAAGCTTAGTGAGCCCAAACGTAGATACGCCCCCGCGTTCATGTGTGCTCGTTTTTTTCGTTATGTTAAATCTATGCAATTTAAAATATTCATAGGTATCTTAAAATAATATTTCCATATTTAATTATGTGTCCCTTTAAAATCTCTAAGGATGTATTAATTATAATTAATTAAAATTTAATTGTGTATTTAAATGAAATCTTTAAATTAATGGTCTGGCAGAATGAAAAGGTTGAACTTTGTATTTGCAGGGGATTAGAGTGGGAGTATTCTTTGATTACTCGAATGCAAGAATTGGAGAGCCACTGGAGACACATCGAAGTTTCCTTCGACACTTTCCTGAGTTTGTCAATTGAGCCAGATCGGAATTTGTTTACGATGATTCCATTCTTCGCCTTTTCTGTGACTCTGATGGTGGGCTTTGTGATGGCCACCTCTCTCACCAGCGACTGGGTTACTTCCAAACCTTTGGTCGCACTTCTCGGAGTTCTTTCCGCAGTTCTAGGGGCAATGGCTTGCGTCGGAGTCCTCTGCTTCTCTGGCGTAGACTTCATTTCAATGGTTCTCGGAATCCCCTTCATTGCATTAGGTAAACGCTCCGGAAGAACTTCAATTGACTACTCAATTGGGGTTAAATATTTCATTTCAAATAAATGCGGAGGAGGAATGCGAAATTGGAAATATTTCTGGGATTTGTCTGAATTGTGCAGCCTTTATTACATTTTATTAAATATTTTAATCAATGTTGCACCATTCATTAAAAATTAATTGGAAAATGTGTAGTTCTGAATTTCCGATTGTATTTCTGAAAATATAACAGTTGTTTCATTTCATTTTCAATTCAAATGAATTTACATTATCTATATGGATTTCTACAAAGAAATTTAAAAATGGCTTTTAGATTAGCCTCTTTGATGTTACATTGTTAATAACTGGAAAAAATTTGACTGGGTGAAAAGGTGTAGGAGTGGATGACACATTTGTGATGCTGGCCGCATGGTGGAAAACGGCGGGAGAAGATTCTGTGCCACACCGAATGGCTCAATGTTACTCGGAGGCGGCAGTTTCAATCACAATCACAACTCTCACAGACGCCCTTTCCTTCTACGTCGGCCTTCTGTCGCCAATTCCTTGCATTCAAATGTTTTGTGCCTACGCCGGAACAGCTGTCATTTTCATTTATATTTGGCATGTCTTCTTCTTTGGAGGAATTTTGGCTCTCAGTGGCATCTACGAAAAAGAAGGCAGACATTCGCTCTTCATCTGGAGAAAAGTAATACCCGCATCAAAAGCAGGTAAAATTTTCCCCAGAAGGGAAAGAATAACATTTTTTAAATTAGTTAAAGTAGAAGACTTTCTGTATGTCCCCTGAGAAGACATCGTCTGTAAATCTCAACTGTTTACCTTAAAGCTCCATTCCATTGTATATGTGAGCTAACTAATTACAATATTACAAAGACCACACCACCGATTTTAAGGCGATGTTTTCACAGGGAACATTCACAAAGTCCTCTATTGAATTAACTTTGTAATTTTCATCAACGATTGAGTTTGCTGTAGATTATTTTCGTGAAATTATTTTATCTTGTGATTTTGAGGTTGAGAAAATAATAAAAATTGTATTAGGGAAACTATCCGGAATTTCTCGTTGGTTTCTGACGGACGAAGACCAAAATTGCTCTGGAGAGAAGAAAGTGAAGGTTAACACTGCCATGGAATTTTTTAAGAATTCCTTTGCTCCATTTTTGGAGAGAAAATCCTCACAATTTTTGATCATCGTGGCTTACATACTGTACATTGCAATCTCCTTGTGGGGAATTTCACAAATGAAGGAAGGAATGCAATTGTACAATCTGGCAAGAAAGGACTCGTACATGGGAAAATATTACACCACCTATGACAAATACTTTTGGAATTATCCACACAGAGCACAGGTAACATTATTGCCAAGTCCATAATCTGTAGCTTCTCCGTGTCATTATAACTCTATCATTTATAAAAACCGAGAATTGTTTTAATAAACCGAAATTCAACTTTTGTGTTTTTTCTTTGTTGTTTCAGATTGTGGTGACAACTGAACTGGATTATTCCAAAAAGGAGTCACAAGACAAAATTTTCGGTTTAATTGGAAATCTGACACACTTGGAGCACCTTACGGCCGACTACGCTGAAAACTGGCTGGCAGACTATTTACAGTTTCTGAATAATTACAAAGAATTTTACGACTTCAACATCACAACAGAACAAGACTTCATCGACGTTCTACGCACGCACTATTTAACTGAAAGCAGAGTTACGTCTCAAGATGTAAAATTTAATGAGAATTTCACAAAAATAATTGCGACACGCTACATCCTTCAAATTTTTAACGGGTCGGATGCTGAAAACACCATTTCCCATGTTATCGACGAAAGAAAAGTGACAAAATCCGTGGAAGGTTTAAACGTAACAGGATTTAATGCCTTGTACGTTTTAGCCGACAGCGGGATAATTCTTAAAGATTTGACTGTGAAACTAATTAGCATTGCAAGTTTGATTGTGATGGTCGTCGCCGTGATATTCATTCCCAGTGTCACTTCTTCCGTTTTCGTTTTTCTGTCAATTGCCGCAGTGGAATTAGGCGTTTTGGGGTTTATGGTATTGTGGGATATCAACTTGGATTTAATTTCGGTTCTGACTCTGATTGCGTGTGTCGGTTTTTCTGTGGACTTCCCCGCCCACGTGTGCTACGCTTATATTTCTTCCAAATACGACACGGTGGAGGAGAGAATCAGAGACACCCTGTACTCCCTTGGCTTGCCTATTTTACAGGGAGCAGCTTCCACAGTTATAGCCGTCTCCGGTCTTTTATTTCTAGACTCCTACACGCCCATGGTGTTCTACAAAATCATTTTTCTTATTATGACCTTCTCAGTATTTAATTCCTTGTTAGTACTTCCAACCTTTTTCCTCATCTTCAGACCGCAACCAAGTCAAATGTTTTCTAAGAGCAAGACTTACGTGGTCAATAAATAAAACTTCGGACGAAGTGTGATGCAACCCTTTCGGACTGACATGGAGCGAATTGTTATTATTAATGTTATTGTACTGAAATATTATGCGCCCAAACATGTTCCATCCCAAATATGAAAGTTTGTAGTTAATTTAAAATTGTGAAAAGTATGGCAGAAGTTA
This sequence comes from Pogonognathellus flavescens, assembly GCA_019776165.1. Lineage (NCBI taxonomy): Eukaryota > Metazoa > Arthropoda > Collembola > Entomobryomorpha > Tomoceridae > Pogonognathellus > Pogonognathellus flavescens. The sequence continues at coordinate 1,042 of JABASD010005210.1, read as the reverse complement.
GAATTTACTTCGCAGTTTCATGGATGAATTGAAACGTTTATGTGTGCACCTACCTATGTTATTTCCTTGTAATCGATGTACAGACGAAAAGTCATAATTTGTAATACTCAAATTTACTTTTTTACGATTAAAGAATTTTAATTGTATTGCTTGATTGTTTGAGAGCATTGGGTAATCGAAACGGACTGAGCTAAAGAATGTGCAATTAGCAAAATAAATATACACAGGGACTATTCGACTGATAACCGGAGGAAACATAAAACACTCGTGTAGGAAATATAAAAATTGAGTGTATCAGGAATCTCCCTGTTAATAGAAAAGTAATGCCAGGAAGAAATTTAAATGACATGATTGCTGCTAACTTTTCTACACAACTATGACGTTCACGAAATGTATTGCAATGATTAATACATGACATCTGTTAATTATAATATTGTTGCATATGATTAGGAAGAACTGAACCCCAGAACAATCTAGCTTGTGTAGTAAAGCCATTCCGCTTAAATAATTCATGCTCTTACTATAGTATTTAGACGAAATTAATGTTGGTACTAGGATAAAGATCAAAGTGCAAAACTGCCGGTACTATTTATTAAACTTGTCTTTGTACAAATCAGATATGAATCCCAAATTCGAGAAAAATCTTTTAAGCCATCTGAGGAAACATCCGCTGTTTAAATTTAACCAAAACTAGTCTGACAGAAATATTTTGGTGCTGTTGGACACATGAATGTTTAATATCAGTTGGCTTATTTTCACTTTTTCTTTGAAGCAGCCATGAGTGCACACAGAACACATCTGTGAATGTGAATGTCATCTGCAAGACAAATTATTTTGTACTCACAATGCATCCTACAAAACTATTCAGGTTATTCAGAAAAATTACTCGTATACCAATGTATAGTAATTGCATTGCATAGCAGGGATGTTGTTAAACATCCTCATGTTACTGATGTGAATATGTATACACTCTTAATAATCCATCCTTATTTTCAGTACGGTAGTACACAATTTTCAGCACTGTAGGATTGAATTTGCGAAC
>JABASD010005209.1:0-13017 GCA_019776165.1 Pogonognathellus flavescens | reverse complement strand
TCACTGCGCATTAGCATGGTAATCCAATCAGGGGTATATGCTGAGTGGGAATATTTTTCGTCAAAAAAGAACTTTACGATGTGCAGACACTGTATGGCAAATGAACCAAGGTCTCTTAATTTGATCAATTCAAATATCATAACCATCTTCTACATTTTGATGGTCGGAAGTGTCATAGCCGTAAATGGCTTTCTAATTGAAATTATAATTGCTGTTTACAAACTCAGATGGTATATGTGACACATTTTTGTAAAATTGTAAACGTAAAATTAAATTATGCACATCATTGATATGGTTGGTAAACTAAAGTACGCTAGAATAATTCGACAATTCTGATTTTCTTTTCCTTCCTTTTTCAGTTGTGTAAAAAATATAATTTTTGAGGGAATGATTTATGTTTGATTTTGTATCAAGAAGGTTCAAATGCATACAAAGTTAGATTGGCGTGAAAAAATGAGTTTAGCTCACAATAAGAGGTTTTACAGAATTAAAGCTGGCACTGGCACTACATTTGTCTGATAGTATCATTTATCATAAGAAATAAATTATTTGTTAATTTACATATTCCATCAGAATATATCTGGTTTTTCCAATTATGTTCCACTGTTATTATAACTGTATTATGTTAATTCAAAAATTGATGTTCAAATCTTATCAGAAAAATTACCAATCATGTAATTTTTGTTATGTGCCTTACAATGCATTGTTATACAATGTTATGTTATGCAATGTTATGCAATGTTATGCAATGTTATGCAATGTTATGCACCATTGCAATGGTGCAGGAAGGTTTTGGAATCTTATTAAATAAATTTATTACCAGCAGGTAACACTTCATAATTTTCTCATCCATAAAAGTAGTAAGTAAATTCATATTTAATTGCTTATATTTAAAGAAAGAGCACTTTTATTCACTCAATGATGTTTACTCATCCTAACTTTATTTTGACGTCAAACAGAAGGATTAGGTGGTAGTGTCAATTTTATATCAATTAGTTAAACGGGACTAAGTAATAAATAATGAATGAATAACAATTACCCTAAACCCAACTCTCTTTACAAGTATTAACCACTCCCAAAAAACATAGTTACCAGTTTTATTAAGAGCTGTTTCCTTTATTTACTGACAGATTCGGACGAGTCAATAATTAATTTGTTTGAGGACCCAGTTTTATTGTTGCTACACTTACCATTTATAAGGACAGTTTTATCATATTGTTTACTTTAAGGTGGGTTTGAATTTATGTCAATACTTAATGGCATGAGAATAAAATACATTGGGTGTGCCATGTGAGGTGCAGATATAAATGAACATTTCAGTTTAGGATATGGGCTTCTCATATCCCTATCCTACACATGAATTAATTGCTAAATATACTACTATGTTTATTCTATATAAGTTAAGATACCAATGATGACAGATTCTACTCAATTACTAAGATAACCAGACTTTAGATTAATACATGTGTAAATATTATAAATAAGATTTCCATATTTCAGATTCTCTGTATTTTCATATTAAATTAAATACATAAATGATTTTGAATCTGAAAAGACCTCATTCATACATTTTAATTCTTTTGTCTAGTTACTCTTAACTGTTCAAAATATAAGTGCATGAGGTGGACAGGTTTAATTGTGTTTTTGTGACTGAAAGGATGACCAATAACATTTTTTGAATTGGCTCGCATCACTTCGATCATCTGATTTGTTTCTTTTACATACTGTTCAATTGCCGTGGGGCGAATCATGGTTTCCCAAACGTGAGTTTTAGATGTACAGAGTTGAGCGCTAAGGTGAATAACGATTCAAGAATGCTACAGATGTGGTATGATATGTAAAATGAATGAAATCACTTTCATTTGAAGTTAGGATGATCTGAGTGACCAAGGACAGTGACTGATAGCTAACATCTAATTACGAGGTATTTTATATGTTTAATACCTAGTAAAAATGCATTCGTGATGATGGTGTTCATTTAAACCAAAATATTACGAAAGGGGATGGACGCTATTGAAAGTACACAGAAAGAAGTCAAGAATCGGGAATGTCAATCAATTTAAAAAACAAATATAATTACAGGGAAGGAGTATTGATGATTATTGATTAGCCACAACATTGTTTAAAAGCAATCAAGTTGCGTGCAACAAATTACCCGATGCAGGTAAACACCCACACAATGTAACGTTGGGAATAAATTAATCAGAGTTCAGTCATCAGACGTCACTGGAGAGTGAATAAAATTGTACTTTTTCAAAATAAGCACAACCGTAGTGCAAAAACGTGTTTCCCAGTGGACTGACTGAATTTCAGGGACTGAAATGAAATTCAGTGAAAATTACAGTGAAATTCATGTTGTTACTACGTAACTACTAACTACGTACGTTACTACCTTCCCCCAACATCAAATAAATAGTTTTAACACATAAACGGCAGCTTAATACTCAATTAAACATACTTTTCGTATTGTCTAGCATTTTTGAACAGTTTCCATAATTAATTTTCCCATTTCCAATTAGATATTATTTACCTTACCATAGAAAGATAAATATGTATTCTTCATTTGTCAAAATGTTGTGTGGGCCTTAGGCCGTTCATATTTTATTAGATATTTTAGATACATTCCAAGGTGTGTATAGGTGGTACCTAAAACAATTTTTTTCAGTTTGGTTGAAAGCTATATTCATTAATTTAATATAGGGTGGGGTGAGTAGAGACACAACAGTATTATAAAGTTCCAAACGAGTGGAAAGTAAATAAGCATCCTGATACGCACGGATGTGAACATAGAGCATTTATAAGCTTAAAATGGCCGCGTGACTGTGAAATTACTAGTTCGGTCTTAATCAATTCTAACTTCGTTAATCTAACATAAACACAACTACCTATATATATCACGAAATGATTTTGATAAAACTTTATTAATAATAATTCATTTTTAGCGCATTTGTGCACTGCATTAATAAATTAACTGTTTTTGCAGTATAATTGGTTATTTAAAATGTAATATTTTTGAAATGTACAGATTTTTCAAATATATTAATTTGTTATGGCTTTGGAAATAAATGTGTTCTATGCGCTGAAGGCTTGACAATAATTCCTGAAATAAATTCATTCATTCATTCGTGTTTACTATGGATTCGATATCTCCTCTACGAAACAACTTAATTCGTTCAATAATTGTCAAAGCAGTTATGCCAACAACAATTGACAGCACTATTGGCAAATACAGTTTGGCAAATAAACACTAACCCACTGTTATTTAATATCCGTAATTATTTTTCTTATGCTACTTTATTACATCCATTTTGTATGATTTTTTATTATTATAATTGCTATAAACATTTCATTTCTGTAAAAAGTCGGCTTATTTCAATAACTTGTGGATTTTTAAAGAATACAAGGAACTATACCTGCAGCTAATTTTTTTCATGAATTGAGATAATCTTAAGATAGTTAAAGCCACATCTTAATAAAACCCGTTAATAAAATTAGTGGTGGTCTACTGTTACATCAGCTTAACCAAATGTGAGTACCGTTTCCATTGTTCCTTTTGTTACAGACATCAAAAATCTTCCAACTTTTCCTTTCCATGCATATGCATATTCTCCGATTTGAATCTTTACAGGTCGAAGAGACCTTCTTATTTTCGAAAACATTCGCCTTTCCAACGGAGTGAGTTCTGGCCCCTTGCAATATTTCCAGGATTTCAGACAAGCCAGAGATCCATCATATACAAATCCCGCGTTGACGAGAACAGCCATCCATACAATTTTTGCAGTGAGTGATGATAACATAAACATCGCCGCCAATTGCAGGTCTAATTTTTCACTTTGAGTAATTAGCAAAAAATCTGCAATATAGCATACTCGTTTGACAATGGTTTGTTCAATGAGAATTAAATTTGAGAACGTGTAATTTATCTCTCGTATTATGATTGACAATGTATTGTGCAACAAGACGATAGATTTCAATCCCCGCATTCTGTCTGTAGATTTGTAGTCGATTTTCCCAAAGCTGCATCAAAATAAAATGACGTCCCAGAAAAAACTTACCAAGTTATTAAATTAAAGAGTGTTTTTATAGATCTAACTTTAATTGGTATAAAACTTACGTTGCTTCCTTCAGAAACATTTCTGCATTCAAACCCACGAGAACCGCAATACTTAAAACCATCCCGATTGCGGCGAAAAAGCAGTAACTGTACCAAATTTGCAGCATCACTAACGGCAATGAATGGTAGAAATTGTAGTCCTTCCCGTGTAACAAGGATGTCATGAAGATACTTTCATTTGGGAGTAGAAGTATTGCGGCACCATAAGGTCCAGAATAAGCGACCATGTTCACGAAGATCATTAACAAAAGGACTTCAGTTTTACCCTTCTTTTCTTGATATTCTTTTTTGAAGTACATCTCTGCGTGTAAAATGTTGAGATATTTTAAATGTGGTCAAAGGTTTTACATTATATGTAGAATGAATATGAAAGAGTTTTAATATTTATTTTTACCTCTCCAATTTTTCATCGTTGCAATCCAACAGTTTATCAGAAACACCAATTGGTTTTGTTTCCAGATATATAAATGGACTACAATCAATAGTGCAGTCTGGAGGAGCGCAAACACATAATTTTTGCATGCTAAAATGGTATCTCCGTAAATGGTTTCATGAATTGATCTTGCAATGAGATACGTACAATAAATGTGAATGTACGTCACAAAACAACGCCATTTGAGACGCCCCCATTTAGATCTGTCAATTTGGAGAAAATTTCCCTCTTTGGTATCCCACTGCCACGAATATGGAATCGCACCCCCGATATTGCCCCATCCAATACACCATGAGAATATACGAACACTTGATTTAGTTACCATCTTGTATCTTCAATTCTAAAGATTTGATATTAACAATGACGTTTCTAGTACAATATATTTTATTCGTGTATACCAAACCACCTATGCATTTCTTAAATACATGAGTGGTTTGTATTTTATTAGTAAATATCTTTTTTTCCACAAATTGAGTGGGGAGTGTGTAGGCACGTAGTCGTAACTAACAATGAGTTGAAATGAATAAAAAACAAAATTCCGAGTATGGTTCAGCTTAATGAGAAAGCCATTTATATGTTCAGGTTATCATTCCAATTTTGGATTAAAGGAATTTGTCAACATTAATTGGAAAATATTATTTCTTTTAAATAATTGATTGTATTTGTTGTTGTTGTCAACAAATAAATGAAGTTGTGATGAGAAAGAAGAAATGTTGCTTACACGTCTAAGGACAGTACCGAGCATACATGAGCTTTTCATTATTTTTAAAATAAAGTTATCAATGGCGTACTTAGGGTGGGAGTCAGGAACACTGGGTACAGGAGCTCCCGTCACCAAAAATGGAAAAAATGAGTTATTTTCGGCCGCTGGTTGCAAGTTCTTGTTGACTTTTGTTGCAAATTTGATCCCATGTGTCATCCCGTGTGTACGCTCTTGACACTTCCGCAGAGTATATAGAACTTACGAAGTTGAATCAATAAAGAGCTTGTTATCTGAGTTTTTGGTGGTGAACTGAAACTGAACTCATACAAGTTCTAGTTCTGATCTGAATTTTCTATTTCATTGGTTGTTACGTAAGTTCGTAAAATTTGAAATGAAGATGATAAATAAGAAAATAAGTACCTTAATTTTGAAGTATGAGTTTTTACATTCGAGTTCCCAGTTCTAAAACTGAACTCACGAACTGAATCAATGACGTCATCCGTGACGTCAAATCAGAGTTCTCAGTTCAGTTCTCCGCCAATAATTCAGATAACAACTTCACTGTTATATGAAGTGGAGCATCGGCAGCGTTTGTATAAAATATGCATATACATTAAGTAAGCGAATAGTACCTTCTTGGCTAAGGAAAATACTTATTATGATATGGTAGTAGATATCTAAAATATTGCTACATAGCTATTATTTGTAAATTAAAAGTGAAAAGCTGATAAAATAAAACAGGTAAATGGAAAGACTGAAAGACAGGTTAATAATATTTTCATATTTAACTTCTCAACGAAAGAAAATTGTGGAAAACAAAATATGAGGTCAACAAACAATATTTCCAATAGAAAAACAGATCAAGTGATATAATCGACGATGTTTTGTTTAAACGTTTTTATTCCATGTAATGAGATTCCTCCTCCAGGTAGTATAGGTAGTCAATCCATATAAACTGTGAATATCAATTTCACCGCATTAGTAAATGACGAAGTCACTTTATGTAAACAACAAACCTGTCCGTCTGTCCTTCACCACGATAACTCAAGAATAGCTTGAGATATTTTGATCAAATTTGGTACATATACTAGCGAGGGCCTATGCAAGGCTAAGTTCGAAGATGAGATCAATCTGTCCACCCGCACCCTTCATGACATTTGACCCGGTATAATGAATAATGAGTAATGACTACTGTGTTAATACAGCTACATATAAAACTTTGCATTCTAATTACTGGTATTAGGCTTCCATTGATGTTTGAAAATGAAATATGCCAGTTGAATTGAAAACCGCCAATGTTTAAATATTACGATAAATAACAATTGCTGTTTTTTAATACATGTAGTCGGCCAACCTGTACTGCTACTAACATAGTGTAACATTTGACATGTTGATCTCGTTGGAAATGTAATATTTGACATGTTAAAATGGTTGCAATATTTTTTTTAATAAAAAAGTATAAATATTTTTTTTGTAAAGTGGAAAATTTAAAAAAATGAGAGACCCCCAAGTATAAGACATTCTCAGCTATTTAAAATAAACTGCGTCCGTTTACGGTGAAACGTTTTCAAGATAACCGGTCGCCCTCATAATTCGGGTAAAACCCGTCATTACTGCGGATGTTTACGAAAAGTGTATTGAATAAAAAATGTATGCAAAATAAAGTAGTTTTATCTCCCAAGTTCTCAACCATGAATGAAAAAACACGTTTCCGACCTAAAAGGTATATATTATACTGACGGATGGTTCTGTGTCCCTGTTCCCTACCTCGCTTCTTGGTTTATTATTGTTTGTATAAGCGAGTTGGGAGAAACTAAATTTTGTACACAGGATAATAGGTTTCCGACCTTTCGTTAATAATCAACAATGTTTTACAATAGTCAGATTCCATCATTTAAATGTTTTTAAATTGAAACTTTCCTAATATACTTTTCACTTACACGTTAGTTGTACGTTCATACTTCAGCAGATACTTTAGATATATTCCATTTCTTCCAAACTCTATGTATGAAGTATGAAGGAAAATAAAACAAATATTTTCCCAGTGTGGTTGTAAACTATATTCGTTAATTTAATATATGGTGTTTTGAGTAGAGAGACTGGTATATAGTTCCATAAGGGTGGAAATTGATAAGTATTAGGTAAATATCTTATATTATCCTTTATGTCGTATGAATAATGGCCACGCCAAAAGAACATTTGAAATATTCGTTCGTAAATATTTGTGATTATCGAACCACTTCAGATGATTCTTGTTCAGTATAGTTCTTTGCATTGTCTCACTCTGCCCCTTCGTCCGTCTGTCTAACGATAACAACGATATTAATATCTCAACGATAACAAGAACGGTTTCTGCTATTGACTTCTAATTCGTTACATGTACTATTTAGGTCCAGTGTGATGGTCACAATGGTCAATTCGAACATAGGTTAATCGGTCAAATTGTTCATAACCTTTCACATTACTAAACTGCATGTTACTGATACATCTGTATCCGTGCATATAATAACATAACTTCGAAATGAAATAACGAAATAAAATCATTTGACGAAGTTTCAATTTGTAGTAGCAACCGGTAGCTATAATAACGCAGCCCCAGTACCACACAGTTGAATTCCAAAAATTGAAAAACATTAAGAAAATTAAATATTTACATTTACTAAATTGCATTCTTCAGTCTTAATATTTTATAATATATTTGTATAGTGAAACATAATTTTTAAATGAAACGGATTAGGTTAAAAGCAATTACGCAAATGCACATATATATGATGACAAAACTCCTGCGAGCTTCGTAAAGAAGAGCAAGTTTAAACACGATTATTAAAATTCGGTGCCATTAATAAATAGTACTATTAGCATACAACAAATACATTAACTACTTAAGTTTTTTGTGTGAGGCAGGCAGCTCCATGATTCCGAATTTGCATCAGCTCTGCTAAACTTAGCGTGGCTAACTATTTTTAGATTGTGTTTATATTTTTCGATCAAGCTCAATACGTAATTTATTATTTATTTTGCACTTCATATTATATTTGTTACTAATTAGTACGAATAACTAATATTTCATAGATTCCCCATTAGCTACATTAAAATTTTAAACATAAGCAAACGCATCCTACAAATGTAAAAACGTCATATTGCAAACATGACTACCCAGTACACAATTGTATTTTGTTTACCGATATTATTTCTCCTTGCAATATTTTTCAACAGTGGGGTGGGTTACATACTCACTGAATTATCTGTCGTAGAAAAGGATTGTCATATAAATTTTATATTTTACAAACAACTGTCTTCGAGCGGAGTCGTGGAACTATCAACGTCAAAAGCATTAAACTCTTTAAAGGATTTAGAGATACCTTTCTCGTACACAAGAATGGATAATTTGGAAAAATATTTTAAGGAAAAATGGAATTGTTCTGCTAAGCTTTTCGATAAAATACAGCTAGAAGAAATTTCTGGAAATAGCACAGTTATACTTCATCCTAAACAATGTACTCCTCGCAAGATGCTAATGAATCGTAAACTTTCATCACCTCTATTGCGTTCTCGCTTTAACTGTGTGGCTCACATTTTAGTACACATCAATGCTCATAGCAAAATCGAATTGTTTTTCACGTCATACATCGTAAATAGCTTGAATATAAATAGGGAAGACAGTCACTGGCACCCTAATGTATCCCTCGAGGAGATAAAAATCCCACATTACAATTACAGTCACGCACAGCACACCACAGTTCACATTGTACTGGAAAACGAAAACAAGGAAAAACATTTTGATCCTATTTTGAAGATATTTTTATTTAGGTTAAATAATCATTGTTCTATTAATAACTTAAACGCGGCTTTCTTTACAACCTTTCAATTAGTGCATTTAATTCACATTAAAAATGACGAACATCATTCTGTGTATTTGCTGGATCACTCCGGAAACGTTTTTAAGTCTCCTAATCATTATTCAGTCGCAACTTATGTAACTGGCATAAATATAAAGGAAATAGTTTCCAAATGTGTATCAGGCAACATTAAAAGTTTAAAACAATGGGCAGTACAACAAGTTGTAGAAAGTGACGTAGAAATTCTCTCCTCTGGTGATGCTGATAATTGTCTTGTTCCCATAATGACATTTAGAAATCAGCCCCCATATATACTTGATCGATCAAGTAAATCTGTAATCACCATTTCCGCAATGTTTAATAGCATTATTACTAACGTGTCTCAAATGGACATATGCAGCTATAATGATAATTATCAAATTCTACTGCGAAAACAAGATGAATCAGAGTATGATGAGGATAAATATTTAGAAATAGTTTTCTTAAATTTTCGTAGCCTCTCTGACGGTATATACAGTTCACCACTGTATGTAAAATATATACCTATATTTACTGCTTCAATTAATTTTGTGTCTTGCACATCTTTGAATGGAGATAAATTATCTTTCGAAGCATATGTGCAACCATTTCAATTTTCGTTGTGGCTTGCCCTGACTACTAATTTTATTTTCGTCTCAGTAGCTTTGTACATTGCACTTTACTTTAAACACCGTGTGGTTAATATTCCTTTCGTTTTAATTTTCCACGCTTACCTCTTGGAAATAAGTTATTCTCTACCTAAGCCTCTGAGTAAACGATTTTGGTTGAGACTCTCAATCGGCGCTTTCCTAGTGATGGGGATTATTTTGTCAAACGGATACAAGGGAATCGTTATTGTAGATTTAACTAGTGAGAGACAATTTATGAAAATTAGTTCTATTACTGATGTGTTGAAATACAATATCAGGTCCACTGGTCCTATGAGCGGCTATGAAAACGAAATAAATATGAATATATGTCAAGTACTAATTAAATTCTACCACCGTTACTTTAATCACACCAGTCCCTTAAACTTTACAAAAGACTACGATTCATTTAATTGTATTGGACGGCGTCTTTATACAAATCTTGGAAAAAGAGCTAAAGGTGCCATTACAAACGCGTATCAGTTCTGTAATAAATTAGCAGAATGCAAATCGTTTTTGCAAAACTGGTTCAAAAAAAATTTGCATAGAATTGGGTGGCCGTCTAAAAACATAGATGAAAAGATGAACAAAATTTATGAAAGTCATGATATTTATCCAGGTTTTCCGTTTACAACCCCACAGCAATTGATTTCTGAATGCAACAATTCAATTTATTTCGATAAGAATAATCAGATACACAGATTTTTAAATGAATCTGAATGGATTATCGATGGAAAAAGATTAATATCGAAACGGAAACTCTACTTCGGAAAACCAGACGAACACATTTATGCTTCTACATTTGGTTTTGTATTAGATTTTAGTCATGACAGTCAATTACTTTTAAATTATTACTCCCATCGCATTAACAGTGTATTTCAATCAGGAATTATCGCTGAGTGGGAATATTTTTCAACAACAATGAACTTTACGATGTGCAGACACTGTATGACAAATGAACCAAGGCCCCTGAGTTTAGTAAACTCAAATATCATAACTATCTTTTACATTTTAATTATAGGAAGTGTCATAGCCGTCACTGGCTTTCTAATTGAAATTGGAATTGCTGTTTACCAACTCAGATGGTATTTATGACACTTTTTCGTAAAATTGTAAACATAAAATTGAATTATGCACATCAAACATATTATGCTATGGTAGGTAAACTAAAGTAAGCTAGACTAATTTGACAATTCTTGTTCTTTTTCTTCCTTTTTCAGTTGAATAAAGAAACTAATTTTTGGGAGAATGATTTAGGTTTAATTTTGTATCAAAAAGATTCAAATGCGTAAAAAGGACGATTGTCCTGAAAAAATGGAAGGAGCTCACAATAGAAGATTTTATAAAAAAAACGCTGGCACTGGCACAACATTGGTCTAATAGTGATATTGTACCATAAAAACATTTTACCAAAAAACAAATTGTTTGTTAATTTACATATTCCATCAGAATTTAACAGTTTTTTTACCAATGATGTTCCACTATTATTATAACTGTATTATGCCAATTCAAAAATTGAGGTTCAAATTCTGGTAGAAAAATTGCCAATCATGTAATTTTTGTTATGTGCCTGCATGGACACATTTGTACATAAAGCTTTTGCAATCTTATTAAATAAATTTATTACCAAGAGGTAACACTTCATGATTTTCCCTCCCATAAAAGAAATAAGTAAATTCATGTGTACATATGTACTTGCTTTTATTTAAAGGAAGGGCACTTTTATTCATTCAGTGATGTTCACTCATCGAAACTTTTTTTGACGTCAAACAGAAGGATTAGGTGGTAGAGTCAATTTAATATAAATTTGTAAATGGGACTAAGGAATAATTCATGCATGGACACCTATTGCCCAAAACACAACTCTCTAGACAAGTATTAACCACTCCCAAAAAACATAGCAATAAAATAATGCATGCACTTATTAAATAATTTTCAGTATTCAAACTCTTGTGATTTTTATTACGGTTACAATACAAGAGTGCCTACTAGAGGAGGGGAATGAGGCAAAGGCAACTCTCCTCTCCCAAATTTTACAAACCTTTAATACGTATTCTTGATTTAAAACAAGCCAAAAGTGCATTTGCTTCCAAAGTCCAAAGTATTGTATTGTATTGTATTGTATTGTATAAGTTTTATTGTTTATGTATCAAACAGAGAAAAACATTAGTGTATCTTTTGGTTCATTTTAGTCTAAATTGTGCACAAATAAATCAGCTTATACAATGGACGTGTGACTTACGAAATTGCAATTCCATATACCCGCCTGCTTGCTCCAATAAATAAACCTAAGTAAGGAAACCTACCTTTTTTCTGCTTTTAGCAAACCGTTCATCTAGTTCATCACATTTCATACGTACAATCTGCGAAATAGAAAACTAATAGTGAATATTATACTTAAAACGATTATCGTATCAATTGTATATTAAATCCGAATTATTCCAAAAAATTAATTCTTATCTATGTTATACATTCAGTACCTTTTTATTTTAAAGTAGATTACATAAAACGCCAAAAGTGTTTATAATGTAATTGATACAAATTGATCCGACTAAACCCTAAAGAAGATGGCAATTACGATAAAACGTTATGTTTTATGTTCTTGAAACATCCTAACTGTGTAAGCAAAGGTAGGTTCAGTACGTTCAAAGACATTGCTTGGCTGAGGGAACAAAAGATCAAAGAACAAGGCCTTTTTTCTAGACTCTTTTTCCAGCAACATTATGTAAAGCCCGAAACTCCACCATTTTTCCACCGTAGTTCTCTTGCCACGACCAGCCACTATACCATTCAAAATGGCTATCCGGTTTGAAATTGCTTTCTTTTTACCAACATTATTTCACATCGCATTATTTGTCAATAGTGGGCTTTGTAATATACTCTCAGAAATGATGAACTTTGGCAGTAATTGTCATGTAAATTTTATATTTTACAAACAAATGTCTTCGACTGGAGTTATTCCAGAGTCATATTCGTTGGACTCCCTTAAAGATGTAGGCATACCGTTTACCTTCACTAGAATGGACACGTTGGAAAAACATTTTGAACAAAAGTGGAATTGCTCTGAAAAAGTTTTCGACACGTATCTGAAGAATGAGCGGGGCAAGGCAATAATAATATCTGAACAATGTATTCCTCGTGGACAATTATTAAGTCGAAACCTTTCATCACCTTATTTGAAATCTCGATTTAACTGTGTGACTCACATTTTGGTACACATCAATGCTCATAGGAGAATTGAATTATTTTTCACGTCATACATT
>JABASD010005208.1:0-13019 GCA_019776165.1 Pogonognathellus flavescens | reverse complement strand
CACCGATAGATTGGATGACACATCGGCTTACACATAGGCTTCACTTTTTCGTGATCAAAACTTGTTATCCGACCAACCTTCTAAGAAAATAATATGTTAACAATCCTTGATGTTATATATGGTATCTGCATTCAACATTTTCTTTTGTTAGTGTCTGTAGTCTGTATAGCTACTTGAGTAAAGCGAAAGGTAATATTGAGACTGCTGTAATAGTTTCAATTTACCCTGAACAGAAATGCTTGAAAAAAGGGGATGGTCGAAGGTTTATAACTCGTCATGCGCAATAAGCGTTCGTTTCCTAATAATTTCTTCCCCTGGGTATTTACGTCAGTAGTCAGTACATACCTACCTAATCATTTCTTTAATATCATAGTCACTAAAAACAACCTGTATAAAAACTACATATTTTATATTAGTATGTCGTATTTAGTTACAGGTTAATCTTCTATGCACATATAGCACGTGCTGCACTGCACTACCTGCATACCATGTATATAGGTAGTGCATGTATTTTTAACCATTATATTTTATCCTACCTTATAATTACGAAAATGTAGAAAATTAATTTCAGTGCATACGTCGCGCGTTCCATGCAGTATAATGCTATAAGGCGGTCAGGAAGTAATAATACGTGCATTAGTCTTACTCAACCTCCCACACTCGCATATATGCATTAAATCGACATGCTGCTGGTATTTGTCCTACTCACTTTGCGTTCATAATCCCTATCAAAATTCATCAGACATTTTAAGCTTTGTCTTAACTCATATAAGAATCGTAGACATGAGAATATTGTAGTATAATGTTTTAAACGTCTGTGTAAGTGATGGGCTTGTTTTTATTATGAATTTTAATTTCATTTTCCTGTTTTTATTTATAATTATTATAGGTCTCAAATACTTTTATTTAGATGTACGTGTATTACGTTGAGTGCCAGTTTTCTTATGTACAAAGCGTTGCTGTTTTATTGTCAACTATGTCATACTACTCACTCGAGTTCGCCCTGACTATGTACAGTACAACCATAGGTAGTAGTACAATTTGTGTCCGATTTGAGGTTTGGGATTTGGCATGAATAATGTAAAGCTCCAATATATTATTATTCCTTCTATCACATCATTTACATAGTAATAATATGCATACCTTCTACTGGTGTAGTAGTGACCTACACAATAATAACATTGTAAAAGTGAATAAAGAATGTGAAATAAAACTTGCTTCTAAAACTTCCAGAATTTCTAAGAAACTTCAACTTTCTCTAGGTCTGAACTTGTCTTAAACTGTTAGAAATAAGGCAGTAGGTATTACGTAAGATGCTAGTTTTTACAATGTCTTAGCAAATTGGTACACACTGCATATCTGCGTTTCAGTTGCAGCTGAACTATTTTTATATCTAACTGTTCTTTGGAGAGAAACTCAAACTGGATATAATTTTAATACAGAACCCAAGATATATCTTACTTTAACATAATAAAAGTTAAGTCTGCTATTTTTTAGCTTGTACGTAGTTGGATCAACCCTAAAAAAAGTTGATAAAATGCAGAGGCATAAATAAATTGCGACTTTGCAATTACAAATGCAAGTAGTTTCCAGCTTTAAGGCTTTCCTGGGTGTAGTAAGAGTAAAGAATTTTCAGGGTAATTGCTTCAGCGTGGGTTTGAAACGGTTGTTCAATTACAAATTGTATAAAGTTTCAAAGAGCAATGATAATGCTGTGTACTGTACGTAAAGGAGTACAATGCGTACCTTTTATGTCGTCCAGATGGAGGTCGCGCGGGGTCAAAGGGTTGTTGCATTTAAAATAAACATATTAAAGTACAAGAACTTCCTTTAAAATTTTAACTTAAAGTTGTACATGTATTTGTATTTATTAATGGACACAAATTCCTGAGGTAATAGTTAGGTAGTTAGTTAGTAGCAGAATTAATTAACTGAATTGTAAACCCATAAATTGCTAGGACAGAAAAAAATTAATACAATGTTAATCAAGTAATTGCACAGTCATATAAAAGTATAACAACAAAAATGTTCAGTCAATAACATTGTATACAGACTCGATACACGAGTAGTTACAAATTAAAGTATCAGTAGCCGGTTCAGTATTAGCATTTTGCTCTTCCAGTATACAGTAAAAGTTGTCTCAATGTACCTAGTAGGTACAACTGTAGCTGCAGGCTGCAGACTGCAGACAGTAGCAGGAGAAAATTTATTTTAGAATCGTTCTGAATGAAAGCAGTAATCAGATTTTAATTTCGTCACGTTTTCTCCAAGCAAAAGTTAAAGAATTGGAATGTATATACCAGCAGAAAAGTTTGAAGTTTCAAAAACTACTACGTGTGCAAGAAAGTTTAATGAAAGCTAAGATGTATGCAGAATGAGATACAAAGGTCACCATGTTATCGACTTGTATTTAATAGAGTATTAATAAATCACAACTTTTACAGTTAGATGTAAAGTGTGATTGCATAAAATTGCCCAATTCCATTTATCAGAAACCAAGCAATGCTTACTACTACAGTAATGATAAGTTGTACAATACTCGGACGTATGTCATTAAAGAATGATTTTCATGTTCTTACACAATAGAATCGAGTTGTCTCAATCGTTCTGTTTTTAGATGTTTCAAGTTTCGGTTTGAATTCTATACACTGGTTTGCAAAAGGAATGATTGGTATATTATTATTATAATTACGCTTTATGTAGAGATATAGATGTAGATATACGTGGATACATTCATGAACCCGGCATTTTACCCTTTTCGTGTATTAATAATAGTAGATTAGTACCAACTGTTTTGAAAACTATAAATGCTCATTGCTCATATTTTATTGCTTTAATATATCCCCAAACTCCCTAATTGTGTCATGAAATAGTATGAACTGTATATTCGGGGTGGCATACGCTCTACATAAACTAGCATCATTAAGTAATAAGTGTGTTGCAATAAAGTTAACAATCACTTGCCCCCAAGATTCCTATTACAGATTTGAGATTTCATCACAAACCCTTAATAGTTTAGTAGTTAGTTGTGTAAGTTTACGTAAAGACTAAGAATTCATTAAAGCAAAAGTGATATCCAAGCACATTAACAAAAGGAAGAGATTTCTGTACTTTTATTAACGGTGGCTGCAGAAGTTACATTTGGGCGTTTTTGTATGTATTACTATACCTAAATACTTAACTTACACAACTTGTGCACACACAGCAACACTTGTGAGACTCACATTATTAAATTGTGATGCTTTACCCTTAGCATATACAGTGCCTAATTTATTATGAAGTTACAACACAACAAGGATGCAAGAATAACTATCGATAATACAACTATGCACTAGCCAGCTCATTCTTTTTGTAATGAGTATAATATAATAAGAATAGTATTATAGGACAGTACACATTGAGCGTCTACATAGCACCAGCAGGAAATTGAGTAGAGTAGGTATCATCGGAAACACAAGTTTGAATCAAAAAGAAAAGGCAAAGGACAGTAGACGAGAGAAAACTGGTGAAGAATATAATACTACACGTAAAGCACAGTAAAGTAGTAATATTATATACACATAGATTTCATGAGGAGAGAAGTTGTATTAGACGAAGCACATAGAAATGCTCACTTGAGTTGAGTTTATACTGTAGTTAGTTCTTCTAGGTCTGACTCACACATTGCATAGCAGTGCATAAAACATGAACACGAACTCACATTTAGAGCGACACAGCTACAGTCCGGCGGCTGTACGTGGGAGTTGCTGGAGAGAAGTTGTGTTACTACTAGTACTACTAGTTTGTGAGAGCTTTAGTTTCGTTTCGTTCGTACAAAGAGTCGGCTTGTCTCAAATACTCAATACTCACAATCAGTCGGCATACGAGCCAGGTCTTGCCAACACACAGAAATAAAGAAACTCCCATCTGCATAGTAGTCGAGTTCATGAGTGTTCACCTCTTCGCAAAAAGTATACACCAATTATACCTAAAAAGAGAAGAGACTCGTCCTATGAGTGAATTATGTAAATCAAATACAGATCAAAAGCTACATTGATAATCATCTTGATTTCCTTATTGGCGTGGATTAAAAAAGTAGCATGATTAATCACCTTGTTGAATTTATTTGAGTTGATTTGTGTCTTATACAATTGCAGTATTCATTCCTTGAAAAGAGCAGTTCACACCATAAAATTTCTTTATTGCAAGCCATCATGAATCTTCATGAAAACGCTTTCTTGTCTTCACTGTTTAAGCTCTCCAATTAAAGTTCTGTTTTGGAAAAAGAAAATCATTTTTATTATTTTGTGCCATCATCGTCTGTTTATCGTATAGTTTTCAACCATTCATCAACACATCCTGAAGTTATAAACACAAAGTGTAAAATTATTCTTAACTCTTGTTATTTATAAATTAAATAAGTTACACAAACACAACTAAAGGCTCTGTGAGATTGAGAAACAAAGTGCCACTGCTCCTATAGTATTCTTCACAAAAAGTTTTTCTGATACGAAATCTAGTCAGAAAGTGCCAAAACTCTATACGTAGTTAGTGTAGAGAATAAAGAGCTGTTGGAATTCTGTGTGAGTGAGTACATGATCATTCTAATCTAACGATTTCATTTGATACTAAAGTTTTGTAAGATAATAAATACATTGCAACTGAAGGCGAGAATCTCATCGTGAAACATTTGCTACAGTACAAATACTTGTACGGAGCTACTGACGATGTGTCTACAACAATTCCACATCTCATAGAATAAACTGCAGAAGCCATTTACCACCTTGACTTTGAAGAGGAATTTACTTTTAGTTTCAGACAGTGTATAGAATTCAAAGTATCAACCAACCTAACATTTACTTCTTAAAACAGCCATTAACAACTACATAATATAGACTTGGGTGATTTATATTCACATCACATAAAGCAATATACAAATGTCAGCTTTGGGTAGCTGAAAGATATGAATTCGGTGAACTTCAATGAATTTTCCGAGGAAAAGCATACTGATCTTCTGTCTTAAGCTGTCAAAGTGTTTGCTATTGAGGTAGGTAAGAAAGCTTTCTTCAGGCTACCTATAGCTTCTCAGTCAGAGTGTTTTCAAAAAGTGAACCAGTACAAAATATTTTACTTTGTACCTAAATCGAATAAGTAGAACTTGATAAATCGTATTAGCTTTAAAAAGGATCAGGAAAATCACTTTGTCCCCAAATGCCAGTGGCATTTAATATTTGAAGTCTGGGGAACGTAAGACAGAAGCAAACGAAGGATTTTTTGCGTGCTATTTGGTTTATTGTGACACGTTGAAATCTTTATCCCAGTTCTTGACGAAGATCTTATTTTTCTGACAGCACAAAAGAATCATAACACTAAGAATATTGCAAAAAGTAAAGTGTAAAAGGAAAAATTGTGCCCATAAAAGTATACGAACGACAAACACACTTGCACTTGCGACAAATCATCTCCATCTTCATTCACACTGGTAAGTAATGCACAAAGTTTTCTGATTTCTTTGTGGTGTAAATTTTAGAACCGATGTAAAGCATAAGTCTTTTAGTGGCTTATTGTTGGTATTACTTACGTAGCTTTTAGCATTACAGCATAACTCGAATAAAGATTTTAAGACTTCTGCAGAAGCAAATGCATAATATGAATAAATAACTGGAGGTAAACAACGATTTGTACTTAACCTAAGCCTAATCCAACTACCACAATGGAAATAAATACCCATGCATAAAATACACATAATATCGTATGCCATACTATGCATAGTTTATTTATGGAACACAGAATGATGTTCCAGTTCAATTTTGCATTGCAGTAATATCAGTACCTACACGTGAGGGTAAATCATTCCAACAGAATTACTTTTCTGAGCAATACCTATACACATAATATACTGACTTTAGCAAATAATGGAGACAGGACACAATTCTAACTACTTTTCTATTTAAATGACTGCTTATATATTAAAATTTAACATTGGTGGTATAAGTACAATGCTACAATTGTATTATGCATTTAATACTTACTCATATAAATAGCAGCAGTATGAACTCATACTCATAAAATACGGTCTAGTAACAGCACCTGTTTACTTAAAGCATTTGCATACTAAATCCATCTTTGTACTAATAGGTACTCACTTCATTTATAATCTATACAATAATCGCACAAGCTGGCTCGGCCCTAGAATGAGTAACATGAAGATTATAGAGTACGTAATGAAATAGTGCAATATTTAACACGCAAACAAATGCAACGAACCAAAGTTAAATCTAAATAAACTGACTCAGACCAGCATTCTACATTTCGTACTAAATCGTCTTTGCATAAGGAATTATTATTACTTTTAGGTACTATAATTGCTTAAAGTAAGCCTGCCTTGCCCCCACAGATTGAAATGCGTCCTTAATGTAGTCCAATCAAGTCAGGAGTCTTCGAAATAAATGAGAGAAATATCAAAGAATAAATTTATTAAAAATGTAAGCTCATACTCCCACGCCCACAAAGTCAATATGAATTAAGCAGTGGGGAGTGGGGTAAAACTCAATTAATATTGTAAATATCTCGCTGCGTAATTAATAATGAAACTCCTTTGTTTTACAGGAGCCCACGGTTATTCCAAGTGCTGTAGCCGGAACAATGCTTTGTCTACATTAGTGTTTCTAGCTGGGATATAATTAAAATTTTCTGTATAGAAACTAGAAATTTTAATTTCAGCCAATTTTACTTTGACATGATTAGGTGCGTTTAATAATGTTTTATCAACAAGAACAGATACTGCTAATGCATATTAGTTAATTATACCGAGATAGTTCTATCTATGTATTAGTTAAACCGAGATAGTACCATCTGCATGCCTTATAAATACACAAAAATATTATTCCTTCATCTAATAACAATTAGGAAGGCCATAATTCTTTATTATTGTTTCCACCACAAATGTAATTAGTAATTATTTACCACACGGGAACATAATAACATCTGTGTAAGCAGCCGTAATATTTAATGAAATGCGAAATATAAATCTCATTTCAAAAAGTTATAGTTTAAGACATGGGCGTATCTACGTATGTGCTCACCGGGTATGAGCCCCCCCCCCCCATCACAGATTCCGGGTAAAAGCGGTTGGGGGGTTGGGCTTTGAGCTCCCAGATGACTCGAGCCCCCTCCCCATTACAAAATGCTAGATACGCTCCTGGTGTAAGGTAAGAGAAACTAATAAGGAATAGGGCATTCACCGACAAATGATTCCCGACGGATCATTCTGGCGGAAAGAAAGGTAAAATAATATTCAATGTGGTATGTACTACTGTACTTCAGCAAGTATTTACGTGGGTGTGACATATATTATTTGTAGTTAATTGGTAAGTTAAAATGTTTTCGGTGTCAGTTACAAATCTACCACCTCACTTCCCTTTTCATATGGCTCAAGTGATTTATGGTAAGGTAACCTGATCTAGTGTATTAGTGTATAGGTACTTAGTAGTTTAGTCTTTCAGTAATTTGATTTGATTACAAATGCCGTAAGTAGAGTATAGCTTCATTCTTCCGCTGAGTGAGATTCCCGTCTGTTCAAATAGCAAAATCTTTTATATGCTTTCAGCTCCAGAAACTGAAACAACCACCGCAGCCCGCTGGTTTCGGGTTCAGGTCTGATCCGGAGGAAGAGAAAATTGAACCAATATTGTTCGGGGCCAACTGAGAATCACTTCAGCCGTCCTCCGTCCTTCTCCAGGTTTCCTTCACCTTTACTCCGATAAAGTGTATCCCAGCTAGCGAGAACAAACTAAAAGCAGCAACAAAGTAATAAACTATTCCATTTCTCGGTTCTCTTATACTTGTTACATACAATATATTATTACATAATAATATATGAATCTTACATTGCAACCGCTATTGTATTTGACGGAGCAGAGAAAATCCAAATCGAATAATTCTAAAACCGCATTGTCAAACACAGTCCACAAAGGAAAACTGAACCCGGTATATGTAGAAACAATTCAATTCTGAGTTGCATTGTGTAATTCGAGATCCTTTGTTTTCACGCTTTCAGAAACTATTGTCACGTTGTGCCCTTCAGAAAATGGAATCATGCGGAATGTGCAAAATAATATTATTATTGCCCAATGCTCTATTCTGCTACAAAACTAGTAATACCTAATTATTTCTAAGACCAAGATACAACAAATTAGATTTCAAGCAACCCGACTCTTGTCACCGAAAAGCGATTTTCTAACTTCACACAATTCAACAGCAAAACAAATAAAATGGGAAATGATACGAAAATAACATCACAACCAAAATGTGATATTTGACTGATATCACTTGACAAAATGTTTACTCAGCTTACTCACAAGAACACAGAACAGAAAACGCTTTTCAACGTATTTAGGTAGTTTTGTTTGACCTAATACCGACAGTTAACTTAAATTATGCAATAACATTTCGCAGAACTACTGACATTTTTGTATTTACCACAGCCACCTATAAATTACCTATTCCTGTGACAAGTAAACTATTT
Source organism: Pogonognathellus flavescens (assembly GCA_019776165.1). Taxonomy (NCBI): domain Eukaryota; kingdom Metazoa; phylum Arthropoda; class Collembola; order Entomobryomorpha; family Tomoceridae; genus Pogonognathellus; species Pogonognathellus flavescens. The sequence goes on along the minus strand of JABASD010005208.1, from coordinate 4,513 downwards.
AAATAAACCGAAAAACAATACAAAATTCCTCCTCGTCCTTGCTTAAACGGTTTTAATTTACCATTATCGTGATATCAAGTGAATCAAAGTAAACTGAAGTGTCAATCACAGTAGCAGTGTTAGACTTCAAACGACAATCGTACAAACTGTTCTCCGTAACACCAACAATGTATATCAATAACGAATCGAACATATCACACTGGTTGGATGGCGATGGAGTTGACATGGGCAGTGGTGGCAACGATTTACCAGACGGAACCGACAGTGGAGAAAATGAAACAGAAACATTCGGGAGAATGACATTTTTCGGTACAAGAGCAGAAAATGAAACTGAAGTATGGTCAGTTCCACTGGCATCTGCAGCGGCTGCAGCTTTATCATCATCTGTATCTTCATCTCCATTATCAATGTCAATATCAGGGACAGCAGCTGCTTTGGCCGATTTGGACGGAACGGTTGGAGATTTCGTATCCCCTCCGGGTTGTTGTGGTATTGAGGCAGCCCTAAATGACTCTATTCCTTCCTATTGGCCTGTCAGAGATCCGTTGTATATAGTCATCCCGATCACCGTGATATACGTGATGATTCTGATCACTGGACTCTTGGGAAATGTTGTTACTTGTGTGGTCATTGTCAGATCAAGATATTTGCACACAGCTACAAACTATTATCTTTTCAGTCTTGCAATTTCCGACCTACTCCTCTTACTCAGTGGACTACCAGCGGAAATGCATATTATGTGGAGGAGATATCCGGATGTCTTTGGAGAGGTTTTTTGTGTGTGTCGCGGTTTGTTTGCTGAAGCTGCATCGTCTTCATCCGTTCTTACCATTGTTTGTTTCACCGTTGAAAGATATCTTGCAATATGTCGACCGTTCATGATACAAAAGTGGCAAAATAAACTCAGCCGTGTTGTCCGACAGATTCTCATCATTTGGATCATTTCCATTGGTCTCGCTATTCCCCAGGTACGAACTTCAATGTTATTATGTCGTCCTTCACAAAAAATGCTTTCTCCGCACATGCTTGTTATATAATATATGGATAAGGTATTCTCAGTCCAATTTTCAAGTAGATTGACTCTCTAGTACATTTCTTCGCTTTACTCCCAGTGGGAGATTATGCGACAGATAGAAATATGTGAGGTGCACTTTTCATGAAAATAAACAACGCTTTAGAAAAGGTTTATTGGGATTGTTCCTTGGATATAAAACCGAAAGCTACACATGAAATGTTTTCTAGTATACCGGGTGGGCAGCGTGAGGTGGGCATGGAATAATGCAGCATGCAGTCAAGTGATGATACTTCTATGTATGTTGCAATTTATATTTGATTTCAACCTATATCTTTTGACGGATAATGTTCGGGGTATAGGTATACTATCAGAAATAAGCTTTGTGTGAATTGCATGCCTTGTCTAAAACATAATGCGCCTCTGTGCCTTGTGTATAAAGTATAAGTTACATCTTATTTCTCATTCATGAACACACCGAACAGTGGCTTAATGGCAGCATACATTTTAGATTGAATTACCTGCTGATATGAGACAGTTTATTCGCTCTCATGCTTCATATGCCTTGACACATTGACAATTTTAACAGTTTCGTTAGCAGATGCTGCATGACAGTAGCCGCTAAAAGGACGATGTATTTTTTAATCTGCATTGCATTAAGTAAGTATACCCGTACGATCAAGGCAGTAATATTTTATTATTTTATACACACAGCCAAACAAAGAACATGCTGTTTGTCTTTCGTTCAGAATTTGTCTGTTTATTTTTAGATATTGCGTAATATCCAATAATAAGTTACACATACCCAGTTATTGTATGATTATTGTGCTTATATAGTGCTAAAACCGAAATGTTCAAGAATAGACCGCAAATTAATGTTTAGTACCATACCAATCACAAATCATACGAATACTGTCACCCTCCAAAGAAAGTGACATTTACATGACATTTTTATTTAAACAAAAGGAATGAATGAGTAGTTCCTGTGTTTCAGAGGTGGGACATTGTTGTCCATACGCATCCCATGCATTCTACTTGCTCTTACAGTCCATTGTTTCTTTTAATACTACTTTTAGGCATAGTATTTGTAAATAGAATAGAATGTATTTGTAGAACTCTAGAGTCTAGACTCTCTAGTCTAGACATTTACGAATGCTAAGCTAAATACATAAATGGATCGTAATGCCCCACTTCTAGTCGTGATCTGCAGTCTTAAAGGTTGTAAATATAAAAATCGATCTTCATCTATTTGCTTTGCACTTTGTGTTTGTACCTATCTAGTTAATCATGTGTACATAACATCAACTATAGACACTTAACTAAACATAGTATTATTGTTATGTGTGTGATAGTGATACTGTATTAAGTGCATTATGATCTCATATTACACTTAAAGCTGGGTTGCTGCAGAGTTTCAGGAAGGTTTTACTTGTGATCGTATCATAGTTTCCGCTTCAAGATCCTTGCCTTGTAGCAATATAATACATCTACTTTTAGTTTATCTAAAATACATTATTCATGTATTGGTTTTGGTTTGCACGAAGAAGCTAACTTCCGCGTTCACTCACTTGTTAGTTAACCACAACATGGTATGTAATGTAGTAATCCACTTTAGCTCTCCGATTCGATACAAAGGTTTGTCAGTTTCAAAGTAGGCACTTTACTTACCGTACATCATTGTAAGTAAGTAGTTATACGACCGAGCACGGCGGGACATTATTGTCTGCTTCATTTGACTAGATGCTGGAGGAAATGTGACATGAAAGCGAGGTGGTTACTAAGTGTACGTGTTAACATGTCTGTATTCTGGATAATTACGTAGGTAATTTCATAAATTATAAACTTTAAGTGCGAGTCAGTACTTCACTGTCTTATGAATAACTGTATATAGTAACTAAGTATCCTACACAGAACTGAATGTATACAGTAAACAGTGCGCAGTGTCCTTGCATTACTGTTTATACAAGCTATACGTATAAAGTATACACTAATTCTGAATTATAGATAATAGAAACGAAAAAGCATACGCTTGCAAAACTTTTGGTAGCTATTATGTTGTAAGATGTAAGTACTAATGGTAAGTACCTACCTTTTTGTACAAATTGAAACAAACGAATAGTCAAACACTACAAACAAACTAATACACATACAAAGGCAACAAAGTTTCGAAACTCTTGAATAAACCACAGATACGTTCATCACGTTCATCCATACCGTACCATTTACCTCCTGCATTTCATTGTGATGAAAATCCTTATATACTACCCAACTAATACATATGAATTCTCTGAAATATATTTATTGAGCATAATTTCACAGTGATAAATGCATACATAATACTTTATAATGCGATTTGCAACGGTGACTTCTTTTGTTTAACTTTTGTATTGTTTCATCTATTTTTATATTTAAACTACACTTACGTAATGGTTAATTAGTAATGATAGGGAAGTATCATTAGGTATTCATTAACTCTTGGGAAATGTTAGACATATTTAAACAATTTTGCTGTATGCCAAATGGATGAAATAGTAAAACATTAACTTTGCATTATGCTCTGCCGTGATCACTAATTAATTTAATACACAATGGAAGAGAATCATTCATAGGATTAAATAACACTGATTGTCAGAAAACATAGCGTAGTACTAATATCATTACTAACCATTAGGTAATCATAGTACTGCTGCAATAATTATTAAATAACACTGATTGTCAGAAAACATAGCGTAGTACTAATATCATTACTAACCATTAGGTAATCATAGTACTGCTGCTATAATGAACCATAATAGTTTATTACTGATATAAGTCATTTGCTGCGAAATTGTTTTAGCGATCAGATAATAATGGACACTCCATTATGTATAGGTACATTACATACATCAATTACATGGAAAGACAACTCCTCTCACTTTCATTTACAGTCTATGTGCAAATGTACATAATACATGGACGACATATTGCGTAACGCCTTTTCATTTGAAGTGTTTATCCACAGTAGTATATTGAATTCAAATAATTTAACAGCGTACGTCCTCAACTTGTCATAATACAGCCTGTCGACGACAACATTGCCATACTAATCCATTGGTCTAACTCAATATATTATTTGGGATTCTCTCTGTACAACCGTTCGGCAAAGAAAGCAATTTCCTTCCTTCCTAGTTTCATCTCCGTCAACCAACAAAATTATTAAAACAAAGTGAACTGCGAAAAGCCTTAGTAATGTTGCATGTACATCCATAACTGTGTATAGGCAGTATTATACTGTGCATAAGTTTAGCACGTACTGTATTTCAAAGCTCCCTGTATGTATGTACATATTCGCTACAGGCAGAGCGAGGCAGTTCGAAGGTGTCGTTCGTTTACTCACTCCCACTCACAGAATAAGTATTTTGTGTAGAGGCACTATATATAATCTACTGTAACTTTCTCTTTTCCGCATATAAATTGATGTTTAAAGAACCTCTGAAGAAAATGTTCCAAATTTCTTGTGAA
>JABASD010005207.1:0-13023 GCA_019776165.1 Pogonognathellus flavescens | reverse complement strand
AACTAGTCTGGCATTACAAAGGGAAGTTCGAACAACGGAAGAGATTGAGTCTGCGGATTCTACTAATGTGAAGGGTGATATGCAGAGGGTGTGATTTCAGAACTGATGAAACCAGTGGAAATACCACAAGTGGAGCTTAAAAGTAAGTATTCAACTAATTATACACAATAATAATCTATATATTCAAATTACATCATGTATGTATTGTCAGTATTGAAAATTGTCTTTAGTATCGCTATTTTCGTTTTTGATAATTGATGTCTGGGTGTATATTGTAGATGCCTATTGGCAATATTCATCTGTTTTATCATACCGCTGATTTATATTCGCTTTACAGGAGTGGAAATTGTGGACTTCAAATTGAACGCCCCTAGTACGAGTTCGTGTCAGCAAAAATCTCAACCTCGTCGCCAACTTCTCAACAAACACAAGGATGATGGGGTCTCAAACTCTAATTGTGCTTTGAGTGATTCAATGGGTGGAAAGCCTCTTAATAGTCTTTATTTCGAAAAGACATTCGATGATAGTGGCCAAAGAAACAGGCATCATAAAACTCACACTGGTGAAAAACCTTACACATGCTCATTTTGTGCAAAGCGATTTGCTCTTATCGGCAATCTAAAACGGCACGAAAGAGTTCACACGGGAGAAAAACCTTACAAATGCTCCTTTTGCACCAAGGAATTTGCTTGTGTCGAGAATCGAAGAGTCCACGAAAGAATTCACACTGGTGAAAAGCCCTACGAATGCTCAATTTGTTCAAAGGGATTTGCTTTTATGGGCAATCTAACACGACACGAAAAAATTCACTCTGGTGAAAAGCCTTATGCATGTTCATTTTGCAAAAAGAGATTTGCCCAAATGCAAAATATGAAAATTCATGAAAAAAATACTCATACCGGAGTTAAAACATCCTAATATCGTTCTTGTGACAGAAGTTTTATATATAGTGAAATATTGTTGTCAAGTTCATGAAGGACTTCACACTGGAGAGAAACCCTTCAAATGTTTATACTGTGAAAAGTCATTCGGACAAATTACTTAGAATTTATAGAAATAGAAACCAAAACTCTCAAAACACAAAACAGCTAGGTAAATGTAACTCAATATGACTGTTGATTTTACAAACGGGAAACGGGTTTGTTAGTTTGTTTATGATCAAATTCATAGCAGAGAAGATGAACGTAAATTTATGAGATGCTTTGTTGCCAAGAGTACATTGATCTAAATAATAGACATTAAATTACAGCTTTACTTCAATTTCAACTTTATTTATAAAAAATTTGCTCATTTTGAACACGCCTACACGACATTTTCATGACACAAACAGATAGTTCTTCTTAATAGAGTATTTTAATTAAATAATTAATAAACAGTTTAACAATTTTAACATTTCAACCAATAAAAAATAAGGAATAAAGAAGTTATATTAATGTATTTGTCACTTTTCGTAATAATTCAAAACATACTTTTATGATTTGTGAGAAAATTTTATTGCTAGTATAAGAGTTATAGCATGAATGATAAGTGTGTACATAAGTGTACTGAATGTGGATCTTTTGAAATAGAAGAACGGCTCTACTTTAAATTTCATAGCAGACAAAGAACGCACAATGCGGATAGACCATCTCGTCCGTTGTGGATGCAGTGAACAAGATTTAAAAAATTCCAGTGAGTTGCAATGAACCTTGTGAAGATCTTTCATTACTCCAACTTCTACGAAAAGTATCTGAATGCACCCAAGTGGCATAGCAACATAAAGTTGTATCGCTAATTGAGAATACATACGAAATGTACCAACAATATAAAATAAATGCACAAGCAACATGCAAGCTAAAGAGGGTGAAACCAATAATCGAGTCATTTGATTGCATAAAACACTACTGAGATATAACATTCGATAAATCTTAAAAGAAGAGTGCAAATTGAATTTCGTGTAATTAAGACTCGGTTTGAAAATAACAAAATTTGTAAATTTGATTACTGAAGTCGTGTATAGAATTAGAAAATGTATTATAAAGCAATAGGATAAGCCGCAAAACCAACCTAAACATAAAATGACATTCGCAAATAAAATTTTAGTCAAATAATGATTTGTATAGACTGGAAGGAATAGATCTATCAATGGAGAATACGGATGTTCTTCCAATATAAACATAGCTAGTGCTGGAGCGCTAGCGATTAGGATACTCACAGGGGTAATCAAATTGGCTATTAAACCAACAATATCAAAATAATCTGCTCCGGTCACCAAATCCGCTTCAAATATTTCTGATAATAAAATAAATAGTAGCAGTGAGTTTTTAACAAATGTATTTCTGTTAGTTGTGTAAACTTACTTTGTGGACAGCATTTAACACTTATAATAATTTCATTATAATTGCAGTACGTTTATTACGTCAGAACCCAAACATAGGTTTTAATCACAAGTTTTAAATATAAAAAAACTCTCTACAGATTATAACAAAATAAGTGTGCAGAGTTTAAAAGAGCCAGGCTGAAATGGAGAAAATTATTTAAAATATTTCATGTTTGGAGCAACGTTTATTACTTTTTTGTTTATTTTCAGGAGGCCCTATGTTATAATAAGAGTTACAATTACGTTTTTAAAAAATATTTTTTGATTTGGTCCGTTTTTTTAATTTTATCCACTATGGACAAATTGGACGCTAAGCCAAATACCCTGGATTTTTTCAACTCTGCAAGTGTGTCTTGACAGTTTTCAGTCAGTTGTATTGTTGAAAATTTGTTTAGAATAAATCTAAGCTTTCAGATTATTATATAAAGGTAGAAAATTATTAGAAATGGTTAATTAATATAGATTCCTGGTAACATTAAATTATTATTCATAAAATACTTACAAGTTTACAAGTTATAAATATTTACAAATATTAAAGTTAATTTTCATATTAATTTATCATATTAATATTATTTCTTATTAACTATTAATTCATGTTCATTCATCTTAATTTCTGTTCGTTTTCTAAAAGTACTGTAATATTATATGTGGCATATTATGTATTATTTGTATATATTATTATATATTAAAAATAATCGAAGGGAACTGACCTGAAAATGTTCTATCCATATGCAAACATACGTTGTAGTAGTACACAGTGTCTTTAGGTGAGAATAATGCCGGAAGATTAATAAAGATGGACAGTAATACAGCAAGCGTTACCAAAATATACAAAATTGTCAATAACAGTCCGTATGGCTGAACAACGGAAAATAGTTGCACAAGAAGAAATACAGTTCCAAACAAAACATGGATAATCGCAATTAAGTTGAAAAAGTACCAAACCCGAATTCTCCATTTGCTTTTCACAATCTCTAAATGTCCAGTTGTGCAGTTAAATGTGTATGGTCCGTGGTGAACTCTGTCGCATATTGCAAAATACGTTCGCAAAGCGAATTGGATTGCACAGGTGCTCATGATAGAATTAAAGCTAATGTTTCAGTTTCTTTTACTGTTGTACTATTAATTATTATCACGTCTGAAATTTCAGTTAGAATTTATTTCTGGTTTTTTTGATTCATTACTTCGTTATTAAATTGTTTTAGGGATTTATTTGTAGCAATGTCAACGAAGCCAAGTTTTGGATTTTCTTACGTCGTTTTTCTCTGACTAAATTTATGGCTATACAATTGTCTGTAAAAACTTTATGGATTGGTAGCAGTCATGAATTTCTACCTTCGCAGAAGGTATAATTTTCAATCTGTAGGCTGTATTTGTAGTTTTTGGAAATTATAGTCAGTGGCTGTTATAAATCGTCCTAAAAAATAAATGCTTATTCCGAAATAATAGCCAAGGGAATCAACTTGCACAACTCAGCAAAAAATATATATCATTATAATATTTTATGACTAACCGATCTTATCAATTGTTATATATAATGAACTTTTATTGTGTAATTTGATTTATTGTGAAAAATTGTAATTTTATTTGTTGTGAAACATTGTAATTTTATTTATTGTGAAAAATTGTAATTTATTTATTGCGAAAAATTGTAATTTGGTTTATTGTGAAAACCTGTAATTTGATTTATTGTGAAAAGCTTTAATTCGATTTATTGTGAAAAATTGTAATTTGATTCATTATGATTAGAAGTCGTAAGAATTTGTAACCATTGCAGTCAATCAATCGGAGAATCACATAACTATATTTAATATTTGAATGTAATTTCTTGATTAATGGTTCCATTAGCTTATTGCTCGAAAGGAACGAAATAAACTAATAGAATAGAATAGAATATATATTAGATCACTTTAAAAATTACGGCCGAAGCTTTCTAAGATTCAGGATGTTAAAATGGAGCAATATTAAATTCGCGGAGGAACTCTTACACTCCTAACGAAAACAGAATTCAATATTTTTCCTCCTTGCGTAAACAATCAAAGCTTGACCTTATATATTTGTGTCCCTGTCCAGCAGTAATTGCATTGAAGAAAGAACGTTTTCACTTTAAAGTTATTGGGTTAGTATGGATGGGACAGAACATTTTGAATGGCAAAAAATTCCAACATTGGTTAGATAATTGTATTTTTTATTATGCATAGAACTGTATTCAATTAATATTTCATTACTTATCGAATTTCAATTTTGTTTGTATAGAGAAAACGTAGTACCTAATACACGGTTTTGATGGGTTTTTGGGTAGTAAAAAATGCAAAAGGCAAAAACCCGGGCTTTTGGTTTTTCATTTTGCATTTTCAGGTACAAAATAAGCAATATTAGCAAAATAAGCAATTATGTGTTAAAATGATCAATATATTTAACCAAATTGATGTCTGTTTTTATTATCATTATCACTTTTATTATGTAATATTGTCAAAAGTATTTAATTATTAAGTAGTAAGTTTATTAAAAAGAACATAAATAACTATTTTTCGGGGTTAAACTTAGTTCGAATTTCCTGAAAAATGCACTGAAGGAAAAACCAAAAACGCCAAAAACACAAAAACTCTCACCAAAAAACCGCTGGGCTATGGTTTTTCGTAAAAAAACACAGGGGTTTTTGGTTTCCTGAATATACTCGGCTCGAGACAGGGTATTTATGGTTGGCTTCTAATAAAGATACACTGTGATAAAACGCAGTATTCAATTCATCCAATTTGAAAATTATATCCTACTACATATGGACGGTGAATAGACCTCCTCATTATTCAAACAAAATTATAATACCTATTCAACTTATTTTCATTTAAGCACCATCAAGCCATAGCTATAGGAGTAATAGTAATAGTAGAAAGTTTTACTATTTGTATTATTTATGTTATCAACACACTCTCTAAATCTAAAGGTTACTGTCGTGGTTGTTTTAGTTGTTAAATTGAAATTATGCAGTAAGTAAAATTATATGCCATTTGAAAATACTTATATACCGCATTGAAAAGCACTCTCTCAGTTTCGACTATGGCCATCATATTATTACCTGTTGACATAATATTATAACATAACCTGAACATATTATTATTAAATATGACATTTCTGACCACAAATTTAATTTTTTTTTAAATTGAAATTTCTTTCGAGTGTGTTGCGAAGTGTCAATGACTCCAAATAACCTCAGTAAACTGTTCTTCAGTTGCTACACCGAGAAAATCTATTGTTTATAGACTTTCTACATCCTAGCCTTGCGCCACTACTGACTACGGCATCCGGGATTCTATTCTAAATATGTAAGTCAAACAAACCAATAAATAACCGGATTATTTACTCAGATTCAATCATGGTCGTTATTTAGTCAATTAGTCAATATTTGCACAAATGCAAGTCTGTAGAGCTGAATGAGATGGCGATGTGCCCTTGAAATCATCAAACACTCTAACTAAACTGTTGCGGTATTACGGGATGTCAACTGACATTTATGTGACAAACATCTAGTAGTCACATATTGAAGTGACAGTCAGAAAATAGAATTGATCATTAAATCATATTGTAACAATGAAACAGAAAACAAACACAAATATTTAAATGTACTTTTTTGAAGAAGTATACAATTGTTCCTATTACACACAAAAAGATTCGCCAGTTGAGCATTTGACTAAAAGTTTATTTAAGTTCGAATTTAAGCATTTAACGTACCATTCTTGGGAATTTATGAGTACAAGTTAGTTATTGCTATTCCAGTTCAACGTTTGGTCAGTTTAACATATTAAATGATTCGCTGAAAAATTGGCTAGTTTTATCACATTACTGTAATTTTACTAACATAAAAAATTCCGTATAAAAATAGTTCTGAAGATGGGGTGGCCCGGTGAAACGTTATGGAAATACTTGTTGACTTTGGCAGTCACACTTTATTATGAGGATCAACCGGACACAACTCAACAGCTACTTCCCGCTTACGATTTCATTGTTGTTGGCGGAGGTGCGGCTGGAGCCATAGTAGCATCAAAACTGTCTGAAAATCCACAAGTAAATGTTACATAAATTATATTCCTCTGTCACTTTACAAAACAACAATATTTTTAACTATTAAATCAGAAATCGGAATAAAAACTTTCACTGTAAAATATTTATTAATTTTTTAGGTTTCAGTTCTACTTCTGGAGTCTGGAGGTTCGCCCAGCAATGTAACAGATATCCCCTTCATGTGGTATGGCTTGTCCCAGACTGAGCTTGTCAAAAATTACTATTCAGAATTACAAGAAAATGGAGCCTGCTACGGAACTTACTGTCAATTACCTTTCGGGAATATTCTTGGAGGAGGGACATCAATCAACGGGATGTTGTATGTACGTGGAAACAAGATTGACTACGACGAGTGGGCAGCTCAAGGGGCTCAGGGCTGGTCTTACGATGATATGCTCCCATTCATGAAAGATTTGGAAGACTTTGAGGAGAAAAAACCAGGAGATGTTCGGGGATGTGGAGGATACATTCATGTCACTAACCATACCGGAATTATGTTTTATGAAGACGAAGCTCAACGCTGGTTCAATGCCGTAAAAACCGCTGAACACACTTTCGGTGACTACAATGGAAAAACAGGCTGTGATGTCCTTCTCACAAAAATCAGCACGAGCCGGAAAAAGGGAGTCGACGGAAAGCGTGTTTCTACGCCGTCAAATGAAAGAAAGAAATAATCTCCATGTGAAACTTTTCTCCCAAGTGACAAAAATTCTTTTCAATGGACAGGAAGCCGTGGGAGTAGAATACGTCCACAAAAATCAAACCCTTCAAGTCAAAACGAATAAAGAAGTGATAATTTCCGCCGGGACCCTTTCTTCCCCACAATTGCTAATGCTTTCGGGCATTGGACCGAGAGAACATTTAAAATCTATCAATATCCCAGTGATCGCCGACTTACCGGCTGTCGGGGAAAATTTCCAAGATCATGTTCACGTTTTCCTCCAATACGAAACGGATGCAATTTTTGACGTGGACAGTTTAGACTTTAGCAATGCCACTTACAAAAAGTGGGTGGATACTCAAGAGGGAGTTTTGAGTTCCACGAGTGGAATTGGAATCGGATTCATCACAACGAAAAATTCTAAGAGCCAGGATGACGTCCGTGTCCAATATAACCATGGAGTGGGTTACCAATGGCGCAACGAGAAGAATTTAATGCAGATAAATGTTCTGGTAGACGTGACGAAGCCGAAGAGTGTGGGATCCATCCGTTTACGGAGTAATAATTACAAGGACCAGCCTCTTATCTACCCGAACTATTTGAATGATGCGGCGGATAAAGAGGATCTAGTAGAAGGACTGAAAAAAGGAATCGAAATTTTCAACACTAGTCACTATAAAAAAATTAACGCTAAACTGATAACTCCTCAAGGAGTTTGCACTCATTTGGGGTTGTGGTCGGACGAGTTCCTGCAATGTTTTGCACAAAAGACAGCTAAATCAAGTCTCCATTACACAAGCACGTGCCGAATGGGTAACGCAAATGATGAGAATGCTGTGGTTGATCCCCAGTTGAGAGTCAGGTTGGTTAAAGGTCTAAGGGTGGTGGATGCTTCCGTGTTTCCGACAGTTCCACGAGGTAATGTGGTTGTACCCACAATGCTCGTCGGTTTGAAGGCGTCTAAAATTATTAAACAGCAATATGCAATTTGATAATATAAAATATTACTATTCCAAAATAAAAACCTGTAACAAATTTAAATACTAAACTGTATTGGCCATGAAACATATATTTACATACTTGTTGGCACGACAATGACTCCTAGAAACTGTAGAAACCTTCATTTTTATTTAATTATAACTCCGATTATTGATGTACAATTTGAATTTATTACTACTAGCAGGTAGGTGGACCTTAAGAAAGAGAATAGAGACGGATGCCAAGTACCCCATCAACCCGAAAATAAAATTTGCAGCCGAGGCAGATTTGCCATAAATTCTGTGATTTGTATACAATTATATAGATGGAGTAACTTATTTTCGGGCAATTAAGAGTGTGCATATAATCAAACGAAACCGAAATTAAAAAATATGATACCAAAATCTAAATAATATAATGCGGTAGAAAACTTATATACATATTGGGAAACATGTTTTGAATAAATCAAAAATCTTTAATACTAGTGTTTATAAATTTGTTCATGCGTTTCAAATATTATTCAAATATACAGCTTAGTGTGAAAAATATGTTTAAATAACTCAATACTTAATTTAATCATGTTATTTTATTACTCATCATTAACATTAATTGGATAACATAAAATGATTAACATAAGCAGAACCTATTTCTACTCATATATTGGTACAGTCAATTCGGTGAAACCATATTCGCCCCATAAAGAAATGATTAAGTCAATAGTCTTTATTATTCTTGAATTACAAAATTATATGATAGTACCTTAAAAATTGGCAATAAATACTGTCATATTACGGTGCCTTCTTTATAACCCAGAAGCATTTTCCAAAACTTAAGTTAAACAATACAATATATAAGTAATCTAAAATTATTTTAATATTTTACTCCACGTTTACATTTTCAATTTTGAAATTCAGTCGCTGAATACCGAATCAGCTTCTTTTTAATGGTGAATTGAACTTTCTAATTACTTCCAGTTATCTCCATTTGTTAATATTGCTTCTACTTAATAGTTCGCGAATCACGCGTGTTAGATCAAAGTGTTAGTTATGTAGGTTTAAATCAGAGTGGATGATTGTTAAACTTTGTAATGAATGTAATATTCCCGATGTGATCAAAACAAACTCACGGTACTTATGTATTTCATTTATGATATATACAGTTTCATAACATTTTATTTCATTTCTCGATTTGTTTCATTTATTAAATTTTAATTTCGTTTCAATTGAAATCAAGGGCCCTACCTACGTATAGGGCTCACCGGGCTTGTGCCCTCTCCCCAGATTCCGGAAAGGAGTACTTCGACAAAATTTGTGACTGAAGGCAACAAATTTTGAGAATTTGAGCCATCCTTAATACGGCTCGATTTCCACCATTACAAAATTCTAGATACGCCCCTGCCCTATTCTAAATCATTTCGTTTCATTTAAATAGCATTATGATAATTTCATTTATTTAATTTGTTTCTAACTTGAAAAATGTGCCGAATTAGAATCACTCGTACCGATATCAAGGGCGTACCAAAGGAGAAGCACGGGGTGCACGTGCATACACGGTAATGTCACTTTAGAAGGTGGTAAGTCCCCGCCAACCGAAATTATTGACGCACTTGACCGATATTAAAATTAAATCTGTACTAATCTAGGTGTTGGAGTATAGAGATACTAAAAATAAGTCCATTTATTCTTAAATTACATGTAACTCTAGCTTTCTGTTTTATTCATATATCTATATACATTGTACTCACTATTTCCGTTACAACCGCAAAGATACAACAGCCAATAGTTTTCTCAGCATTAACTACAGAAACCAGCCTCAGCAACTACAACATGAGTAAAAGGAAAATTATCATGGACCAAGCCATCTTCAACCAGCTCCGGTTTAATCAACGGTCACTACGTAGATTGGCGAAGAAATCAACACTAATGTACCGAATGGTGGATCGGTCGCTATTAGTCAAGATGCCGAAATTCTCCGTTGAGGACGTCCAACATCCGCTATTACCAACCAGCACCCCGGAGGCGGCCACGGCATTTCCATGGGTCCCGCCATTCAATCCAAATATGCTACCTCCAACCGCTATTAGCTCATATTGGGTTAATAACAACTGTTTGAACCCTAATCCCACCAACACCAACTGGACTACTGATACAGTCAACCCCTGGAATCTTGAACCAGTCCACGACATTTGGGGTCCGTCCAATGAGACGTGGGGACACGGAAATCTAGCGGTGATAGGTCAAGTCATGGCAAACTTGCAGCATACGCAAGACATCCGTGAGAAGCCCTCATCATCAACGGTCGAGCTTAGAGACATAGATGTCCGGGATTTCTTCAAATTAGAGGCTCGAAGGGAAGCTGACACATGGTCCGAACACAATTGGTCAGGCGTCGGAGAAATCGCGGAATTAATATCAGATTGATCAACGGATACCACTCTTTTGGAAACCAAGACAAGCAATGCAGACCCGAAATAGTTAAAAATGGCTTTTGCACATTATATGTACAGACAAGAAGTGCAACAAACTACAAAGGACATTAATCCCGCTTGCACTTCCACATTTACAGTTTGTCCAAGAGTCCAATCCAAACAAACCGAACCAAATATCCGCGATACACATTTTTTCCGAAAAAATATCACGCCTAGAGACATATATAAACCCACTCAATTGTTAGAAAATACATCATTCTCATACCATTAGTACTCCAAGCAACATTCCAATATACTCATGAAATCCATTCAAAATCGTTCCATCATAAGCCTAAAAAAGTCAATCTCGATCAGGCCATATTCAACCAACTTAGGTTGAACCAACGAGGAGCATTGAGCATTGAGGAGACTAATCGACAAATCAGCCATCATGTACGAAATGAAGGAGCGTTCGCTCGGCGTTAAGATGCCCCAGAAGCTGTCCACGGAAGCCGTACAGCACCCATTAGTACCAACCCCAACGGCACCACAGACTGCGTGGATTCCACCGTTCAACCCCAATTACCCAGATCTGGAATTAATAAATTATAATTATAGTATTTGTAATAGTATTAACAGCTTTCTCAAGCTTGAAATTAGTACTTCGTAAAATATTATAAATATCATGTGTTCGAAAAAGATTAAAATAAGATTTATAGCTATACATGCTTATTCCTGATCTCAGCAATGGGCACAATCACATCAGGATTATCATGTGCAAACTTTGCCAGTCTATCAGCAACATCAACCGAATGTATAACAACCCATGGAAACAAAGTCACATGTGACGTAAAGATCAATACTCGTCTAGCCTTAGAGCCCATAGGGCAATTATCTTGTTTTAAACTGGAGAATAATAAGGGAGACCTGATCAGAAACATATCCATCAAGACCAAATCGGTATCCCTAAGATGTCTCAAATCACTATTGTACTACGTACCCAAGGCAAGACATCAATGCTATTCATCAATCGAGTGCTACTCACTGTATTCGACGGACCAATGCCACAACACGAAGTGCAATGACTTCGGATTGAATGACACGATAAAGGCATTCGAACATACAGCAGGACAACCTTGATGGTCTTACTGCATGAGGATTAGAGAAAGCGATTGCTTTTGGGTTCTAACAAACGACTGTGTGTACGCCCGCACTGTAAACGAAAGCCAGAACAATCAACACTACGCAGTCTACAATTGCCCAGAATGGGGATTTACTGTAACATTGGAAGTCACGACACACTTTCGAAATCACACAGTAACCAACAATACAATACTGTATGCTGGAGCGTCTCGGAAAATTGAAGGGATAACGTTCGACTCGGAATCTACTCCTCAAGTCCCAGTGATGGATGAATGTTTAAAGCAGAAGGGCGACCCGCTCGCACTGACACCTTGCAACTTCAGAGGACAACTGTCAACGTCGGCCGTTGGAGAACTGCAATGTAATATACCAGAAGACGCCCACCGATTGAGTAATCGATGTCTCGGAAGTATCCAGTTAATCAAATCCAACATTGACTCGTTTCGGATTCATTGCGAGTCGGAACTCGTTGATCCGGATAGAACACTAGCAACAAATCAGTTACCACTTAAAATGAAAGATGGAGTACTCGTTCCGTTTCAAGATTCCGTTAGCTTCGAGAGTAATGCAGCCTCGCTGCTCGAGATCCAGTTAATGACTGAAGAAAATCTTCACATCACCAAGGAGATTGACGATGCTACATGTACAGGGATGTACATAAAGATAAATGGGTGTTTTAGCTGCCCGCTACAATCACCATAAAAGCCAAAGCTGACATCGAAAGCACCGTCGCCACCTTATAATGTGTGAAGTATGGATTATTCACACTACTCCACCTCACGAATCAGTTCCAGAAATATCAAATCATCGCCAAACTCGATCAGCCAGAAATTGATATGGATTGTGAATTGAAATGTGCTAGGAGCAAGAGACAATTGAAAGTTAAAGGACACGTGCATTATTTATCCAATAAGGATATGAGAAATGTAAACACTACAGTGACCAACGCATCATCAACAACTTTTGACACATTTAATTGAATCCATTTACTTGGACAAGGATGGTACAGTTGGGTCACTCGTACTAGTGTAATTATAATTATAATGTTCTTAATTATATTAACAGCTTACTCAAGCTTGAAGCGATTGCTTCGTAAAATGTTAGAAAAAAAAGTAATGTCAGAGTGTAGTTAAGGAATGTTAGAATAGATCTAAATAAGAGTTATAGCTTAACATGTTAAAATAAAACGGAGCTAACTCCGACACACACCTACTACTAACTCATATGAAAAGAAGAAAAGGAAGTTAGAATATTTTTCGCTGCGAAAAGAGGAAAACCACATGGACGACGAACAAATAAACTTATGTCCAGAGTTCGGAAAAATATTTAATTCTATATTCTCTGTACCTTCATGTACAGTTCCCAAACTTAGTATTTTTTTGTTTCAGCCTAAAAGAAGATGATTTAGCGCTACTT
>JABASD010005206.1:0-13025 GCA_019776165.1 Pogonognathellus flavescens | reverse complement strand
CGTTGTGGAGATTGCGTAGTGAATCAGGTTGAAGTGGTTTGGTGTGGAGAGAGTATAGAGAGACATTGGTAGGTATGAGAATACATATGTAGTGTCGTCACAGTCCGTATTACTGATACCACAATGTAATAATACGTTTAATTGAATGGTCGTGCGTGGTAGTACTTGTTAAAATATGGATGTGTATAAACAATGGTAAAGGGATGTAGGAAAGCATGACAAGTTGATAAGCGGATGGTCGAGAGGAATGAACAATACCAATGAATATAGAAATAAGTTGGCTGAGAGCATAAATATTGGATCCTTGTACTCTCCTCCTCCCCATTCTCATCTTTCTGGCTACAATTTCATTATCTACTCTGTTGAATTATGCACAACCAGTCAAATTGCTACGGTGTCGTATTGTGAATGCAGAGAGCCTCACTCTGTTCTGAATGAGGAGAGCGGAAGAGTCCCTGTGCAATGTTTCACACGCAGTGCTTGGTGAATTGAAATGGAAGTTGAATGTGCATATGATATGGTTATTGCTCTTATAGTAGTACAAGTGCCGCTTGGAGAAGGAGAGGTAGGGAATGAGGAACGGTAGAAAGAGAACATTACTACTGGCTACGTTTTTCGGCCACTCTGAACTACTTTTGTAGTAAAAGGAAAGTAAAGAGTCGGAATACAACGTAGATGTATATACAAAGCATATAGCTGTATGCTACTATAGTGTAAAACTATAATAGAAATATAGTGGTCCTTGCAACAAAATCATTTCTGTGTGCTAAGCTACAAGTGCTCTTTGAAAATGAAAATACAAGGGTAGCTCAATTGCAATTCTTGAATAGTTTATTGGTTAATCTGAAACTGGAAACTCTCTACATAGAGGCAATGACGCGAAAAGATGGTGATGGAACATTTTATTTACAAAATTGTTCACTGTGCTAGCTGACATCCTCAGTCCAGGACTCTCAGTGTGTTAGGAAGTTTGGCAATTTCACAAAATAAACTTTGCAATGTAGAAATCTGCGTTGTGGTTGTTTGTTGACAATGATATGGTGTTCCTTTCACCATGTCTGGGTCAAATACAAATAACTGCAGTAATTAATTTACTGCACTTTACTACACGGCCCTAATAACATTTTGGTTGGGATGTGTACAAAACACTCGTACTTGTTAGAGTCGTTTGGTTTCCATGCGGTGCACTCTAATGCACATACTTAACTTGCATATAGATGGAATATAAGAAACAAAACTTTTGTTTCCAAGTCTTACGGTATAGAAGGAGAGGTTAGAAGCAAAGGAAATTACTACCATCTAGTCTTAATGTTTTTTCAAAACTTTTAATTCTTCTTAATAGAAGAATTCTGTTCTTCTTTACAAAATAAGTACAATGTAGAATACCAGTAATGAATACAAAATGGTACACTAAGTATAGGAAAATTGTAAATACAATGTAATTGTTAAAGTTTTCCATTCATTCAGCCTTCGTCTAATGTTGTGAATGAAAATACATATTATATAATCTACTTAGATTACTAGATGTAGATTATAATTGGATATAATAACATAGAAGTACATAAGCCAAAATTAGTAAGCGTTAAGACTACAAACTCAGGCGCATAAGTATCATTATATCAATACATATATTTGACCGTGATTGCGGTTGTTGTAAGTTGTATAGGTAAGTATTTGTATGGACAATGTTGTATAAAGGGCTGTAAGTCTTTACAAAATCCTAATGAATTAGGATTTTCTGGTTGTTTTGTTCTTTCATATATTATAAGAGACTTGTTTTTGAGGCTGTGAATCTGTTGGTTGTCTGATGTGGTAAGGGTGCTGTGTGTGATAGTTAGTATTTTCGTTATATTATATGCACACTGTTTCGCTCCTTTGTGAAAGTATAAAATTACCCAGCAAGCCATCAACATCGACATCAGCATTCATTTATTCTGCTACTATGGCATTGTGTAAACTTGTGCCGCCGCCGCCGTCAATGTACGTACAAAGGGTACAAATAGAAAGGAAAATGAATGCGGGACATGTTTCCGTTTGAATCTAATGAATTCCGTCTGCTTTGTTAGCTGTACACTGTACACAAGTTATTTAGTTAAGCATATCATCTCATAAGTACCTACCTATATATACATCCTGCAATTTACAAAGACTAGTGTAGACTCATCTCTCTGGGAATATTAAACAACCCCTAAATAAGTCTGCAGTCAAGTGATGCTGGATCTGTGTAATCTGCAGTAGTATGTATAATGTATAAGTATCCAGTTGAAGTGGTAACAAATTCACTTGTGTATAAAGGGATCCACATGCTTTACCTTGCCTTGTGTTTGTTGTCAGTTGTGTGCGTGGTCTCTTCTTTGCCTTTCCCGTCAGTGAATGAAACGGGATATTTTGTCATGACATGAGTCATGAGCTTCAGGTTGCTAGTTTATGAAAGAATCGAAAGGCATAATGTATGTGAATGTGAAAGGCACGATATGATACGGAGAAAAACTTTTTATTCAAAAGAACTGATGTCAACTTTTCTACCACATTTACCGAAAAGACACGGTAAAACAATGTTGCAAATGTGAAGTTATTTCAATTTTATATTTATGATTACATGCCCGGATAACCGAACACTCATTAGTTGGTTCATGCTAATTAATATGGTTAGAGAAGGCCATGGTCTCCACCAGTAGATTGTATACTGGAATAATGGTGATGATGGGTAGCACAAAGAGTTATAGAATAGAAAGCGAAGCTTGGGGTGAAATCGGAGTTACGTGAGACTTGGGAAGAAAGGATACAGCTTATTTGTTTGTAAGTTAAGTAGGAGAATGCGAATGGTGAGAATTATTGTTGAGATGTTTCTCTCAATTAGGAAGAATTTATTTTGAACACAAAAGAGAAAGTGCTTCGAGTGCTTGTTGAATCTTCCGAAGGAAAACATACAGATTGAAGAATCTCAATGCTCGCAGTTCTACATAATGCTAATTATGAGATTACGACAAGGAGAAAGTACCTAGTGCCCCATAAGGGACTACAGTAGGTACTTAGGTAGACACTAGACACTGCTCGTCTCATTCACATACCATTGATATTACAGTTATATGTGTATGCTTATCTATCAGTGAGTGAAAGGAAATAAACGCTAATATAGTCCTTTCTGCGTAGATCAGTTCCTTTTTACATATAGATTTTTCTTTCTTTTCAGATTACGAGCATTGATTTTCATACATGCTGTAATGAGTGAGTATTTTATTGAGTTAGGTTACGGGCTTAGACATAATTATATGTACTATAATAATGCACTCAATAGTGTAATATTAATATAGGTATATAATCTGTCTCATGCTAGTCTTTGAACTTAATTTCGTCTTTTCATTCATTCAGCCGTGAATTTGCATGTGCCATTGTAATTCATGGATCTATATATAGAAATGCTTATTGTCTATTACTTCCTCAGTACTCGTATTCTCTTGCCATTACTTCAAAGGAAATTACCTATGGTAGAGAGAGGTACCTATATGTACAATACTCTATAATATGTGTGTTTTGGTGTATCTATATATACGATTACGAATAACTGTGTTTTTCTTCTTTATGTTCTTACAAAATAATAGGAGCAAGCAACCAAGCAAACATTTCTTTGAGATACCACGCGATCTGTCATTTCTGTCAATTGCAAGCGCAGATGAAAATGATGAATAAAAGTGCATTGGAATACTAAAAGGCATTTACATGTGAAATGGTGGCTGTTGTTGTGTTGGAATTGGAAAACCGTATCATTGCCTTGTTGGAGATAACAATGAATTTACAATCAAATCAGATTAAAATAAGTATGCATAAGTGCTTCTCGTTTTAGTACGCCATGTCCTCATGAATCTTTAGCATCCGCAAAGTGGAAATAGTAATCTGTACTTATTGTGAATGTTTTCCAAGTGTTATATGATAGAGTTGCTTTGTACTGAGTCGAGTGGTGGTGATGAGTCGTATTACACATAGACAATTACATTTGTAAGTAGAATGTTGGCACTGGAGCCAAATGGGTTTTACTAGTTTGGGTCAAATTCAAAATCCCCGTACAATGCGGCGTTTCTCTCATAGTAGTGGTGAAAGTACCTGCAGTGTGTATTTGCAATGTTTCTTGCAATTTTGTTGTTGTAAACACCAGGATCAGCAATATCTGTGTAAGACATTTGGCTGGTTATCTTACTTTTTATTTCTTTTCCACAGCCTTCATTGACAAGTTTCAAGGACCAATTTCAAGAACAGAATCCTCTGTTAACGCTAATTAATTAACATTAAGAGAATAGTCTTAAAGTTAAGAGAACTCACAAGTTAGTATATCTGTACACAACGATTAGCGATATTTTTCTTTGAACTTTAGAGAGTTTTCAAGTGCACTTACATAAAGCGATAAAATGTATTGCAGTCCCAGTCTACATTTCACTTTCTATAGTAGCTACTTTTGAAGTAGACTTGTATTGAAATCAAGGCGGTTGTCAAGTGCAGATATGTAACAAGGCCATTTGTAGTTCGTTACCTCGATTGCAGGATAAAAAAGACAGAGCTGCGTGATTGAATGACTTACTTTCTCTATGTAATGCCTCTAATAAGTCTGAAACAGCAATCTACTATTTGCAGCAGTACCAATCAGGATATTGGCAATGGCAATACCTATGTGTCTAGTAGCACTAATAGAAACCCTATGCCCCACGATTAAAAAATTCAAGCTGAGTTCAGCATTTCTCGGTTAGATTTCCTCGTACTGATCGAAACGTTGCTTTGGGAAATGAAAAAGGAAAAGCTGTGAATTGTAAAGAGTCCCTCGTGTCTCGTTCTGCTGGAATGGTTTTATTCGTTTGAGCATTTAATTCCACATAATAATTTATTCGTTCTCTATTCCAACCTACATCTGGAATAAGCAGCTAGAGCAATCATTTATTCCATCCTCGCAGAGATCTACCGAATTCGTGAAATATATCGCTGTAGATCACTAAATGCAATATAATTCAAACTGCATCTATGCATCGATCTGCTTTAACTAGTTGAGCATGAACGTCAAGAACAGGTCTATCTCGTCGACTTAAATGTTCTTACTTTGCAATTCACATCACAGGGTGTAAGCTTTCTCTTATGATGGCTTCGTCTCAATGCAGTTAAAACAATTTGCTTCTGCTCTGCTTTGTGTCCAAGGTATTATGCATCTGGTTTCTGAATGTCACATCTTACATAATAAAAGCATCCACCCGGCTACAAAATTTTTTTATTTCCTTTTCTTCTACTTTGAATCAGTTTTTTGCAGAAATTATTCTGAAATACCCTTTGAGAATAATAATGTCAAAGTTAAAGTCACAAGAAAGTTAGTTACCATTATATTAACAGCTGCAAGACCCCCACCAGCTAGTATAATTGTGTGAACAGGAAAGCGTGTTTGTACGCATTGTACTTATTGTTCGAAATGTTTCAACTGCCTTTTACTTAGCTGTGGAACAGTAGTAGCAATGGAGCGCAGTGCTTATTTTAATGTTGCATGGCATAATGGTAACAATCTAACAACAAATGTTACCTCTATGTGGTGTCACTGGGAAAGTTTCTGTCGTCATAATCGTAATTTTACATCCTGTCTCTTTTTTCCCGAGTGCAAGTGCTACTACAATGTCTATGCCATTGTACTGTGTTCATGCCGCACCATTCCCGAACTCAATAGGTACTTCACGGGGTAAATCGCTATATGTTGTCTGCACACAGTAGAACTTAGAACTCCTGCAGATAAATGTATTTTCCTATTGCTTTCAGCTTTCTCTACTACACTTGTAGTGTTGTGTAAAATACAATATAATATGCGATATAACACACATATTGTTCACTACCGGCCGTTGCACATTTTATTTCATTCGAAAACCCACCAAGCGGACGTGTGTGTTATAATAATCAGTTTTCTCTTGCTAAAGTAGGCACATAATATTCAAGTGGACTATTATATTACTAGAATGTAGGCTTGAAGAATGCACTTACGTTTTATATGTATTACATAGACTTTTGTTAGACAAGCTGACTCCTAGTTGAATTTTTGTTCTTGGGTGGCACAAAGCGTTGTGGTAAGCTCACGTCAGAACAGTATGATGGCAGACACCAAAGAAATATGTGGGTGAGTAAGCAACGTCACTGTTGGACTGGTATTTATGTTATTTTCAGCATCTTCCTTATGTATATTGTGAATAAAGCGAGGAGATAACTAAAATTCTAAAATGAGGGCACACCATTGTATGTGCAAATATTTGTGACATTTCACCGCGAATTTCCCTCAAATAAACTATGGAGTTGCGACTGCCTACATTAATGCGTCGTAGTCATTATATATGTATGCCTCCACTATGTGTGTAGGTAAAAAATATACGTAGGATTTATGAATACCATAGACCATAGTGTGTTGTCTTTGTATAACAATGTATGTAGGTATGGGATAGGTAAGTAATTATGTATAATTACTTGAATTGATGATAAAACGGCCAAGTAGATGGAATATCTTGGATATTCTGTATTTCATAATTTATCACGAACATAATCATTTGTTTGATGACACAATGATACGTTCACGATGCTTGCATGATGACAAATGACAATGGCATTACTGCTATAGAACGAATTGTCAAACATGATTGTGTTAGTTTAATGTAACGCCTACATGTGCATGCAATGCAATGTGGTTGCTGCTAGTTAGAGTTTGTGTTAAGTAATTTTTTACGTATTTCATTCTAAAATACACAGAGAATAATACTACGGTAAATAACATACCTAGTTTGTTTTTGAAACTTTTGTGGTGCCTTTCCAACACAAAGCTGTTTTTGAAACTACTTGTGTGCAAATACATTAGTATCATCATTTAAACTTTCCTTTTGGAAAATTGTACTACTATATGTAAAAGGATTGTTGTGAATTTAATGAGTATTTCGAATATACAAAAGATTTCAATAGTGTTTACTTCAAATGAAGTGTTTTTCAATTTGAAATGAATGCTCACTCACTCACTCATACTACACAAAAGCCCAAACATAATATGCATTTTTGATGACATGTTTTTATTGCCTCCGCCTACACTACTGACTTCGACGGTAGCTTGTAACTGTATAACTTCGTATAAGTGTACGAGGTATACAAAAACAAAAATACATAAGGATGAAAGCAAATAGAAAGCAAATATGTTTTTCCGTACTCCGATAATTTTGGTACTACACAGTTCTGTGTATAAACACGTACAAAAGATTTATTTAAACCCATATTCGATTATTTCATGGAAGTTTTTATTCCTTGTGTAATTGAATGGTTTTGATTTTCAATCTTTTAAAGCGAAGTAAAGAAATTAATTACACAAGTTTCTCATTTTGACGTATAAGTCATTTTGTTAACTTCTACAAGGTGCATCATTCTGGTTTTTTGGCGTGTATTTACTCACCTGTGTAAACAGATTGAATTTGTAGCGAGTGTTCCTTTAGAATTTTTGATGTTTGACTTTATTTCAAGTTCATTTGAATCAAATTATACTGCCATAAAATCGGATTATGAGTTCTAAACTTTCCTGATAACTAACCGTATTGCAGCAGTGTTGAGTTACCAATGTATATCTAACAAGGGATTACACCTACCTACTGGTTTTACTCTGGAGGAAGGAAAGTTAATAAACGCAAAGTTTTGCCTAAAAATGAATAAGTAACTGAGAAACACAGCTGTGTTTGTAGTTATATACTATAGGCTATAGGTATTTGCATATGGTAATGAAGTGAATAATTCACAGTCGGCTGAGATGCAAAGGAATAGTTTCATTAGGCCTCCTCGAATTAATGGTAGCAGCGTTTCAACATCTCGTTTGTCTGAGTAATAATAACAATACTTCTGTGGTTAAAATTATTGCTGTTCATTGGACCAGCTTTAATTAAATTAAAATTCAGTCTCAGAATTCTTTTGTTCTAGTTTTACTCAATCTATCAACCACCATACAGCTTGACTAAATCAACATAAATTTAGATTTTGTATGCATGAATAATTTTAAAAAGTGAAACTTACCTTACCAACTTCAGTTCAGTCTCGTCATTCTTTATTTTATTAGTCTATGTATTCAGATTCAGGTTGCTTCTACTAAATAATCGATATCAAGTATTTCCTTTCCTCCGTATACTCCATCCAGTTAAACATCCCTTATATTCCACTATTCATGATTTTAGAGAATCAGTTTAATAAAACATTATAAAAGTGTTACTGTACTATATTACATTCTTACGAATAGTCATGCTCAAAACCCAAGGGTATACAGATTGAGTTGTTGGAATAGGCGTACAAAGTTTTTGAGCTGCAAATCCTTCAAAAATTGTTGCAAAAATGGGGCGTTCTTGCTCACTATATACCTGCAGCGGATTTATCCAGTTGTGTATACGCTTTTAAGCTTTGATTGAATAAATCGTTTCCTTTCTGAGAAAAATGTAGAGATTTAATGGTTTAGTAAACAGATTCGTCTATTGTATAAACATAATTTTCATCATGTAGATGATTTAGAGCTCTTGTTCAAAGGAGCTTGAAGATAC
This sequence comes from Pogonognathellus flavescens, assembly GCA_019776165.1. Taxonomy (NCBI): domain Eukaryota; kingdom Metazoa; phylum Arthropoda; class Collembola; order Entomobryomorpha; family Tomoceridae; genus Pogonognathellus; species Pogonognathellus flavescens. The sequence goes on along the minus strand of JABASD010005206.1, from coordinate 4,464 downwards.
TCGCCACGGAATTCGCGGAACTCAATTTGTTTACATTTTTGCATGCATTAGACTGACATCTGCCTGTTGGGGAAAACCAGTATTGCATTACATGGGAACTGATACTTTATTTAGTAAGTATAAAAACTATGAAATATTCATTAGTGATAGTTTTTTCAAACGTTTCATTTCAATTTCATCTCAAAATTGCACGCAATACACAGAAAGGTCTAGGTCTAATATACTAATATCCATGCTCTAAAGTTAGGAAAAATTGTTTGCAAAAAGTTGATGTTGAAAAAGTCAATATTTCATAAGGTATCCAGTAGCATTACAATAATGCCAGTAGACAGTAGGCAACAAGGACAAAATTGTTTGCAAATCAAATTGAAGTGAGGAGCAGGATATCACATAATATGAGAAAAAGTAACTTACACACGCGTCAGCAAAATTTAAATGAAAACAATATGCAGGATATTATGTAATAACTCTGAACTCCAGCCAGAAAACATGAAAAAGTACTCGCGTAGTACTAGTTGTGACTGTGACTGTGACATGCAGACTCGTCAAAGCTTATAAAATACACAAAGCTAGAATTTTCTAGATTTGCTGAGAAACAAGAAAATAATATGTTGTCTCTCATATCTTAGCTATATTTAAATATAATTATATGTGCTGAGTTTTCTTATTTCCTCCCTTTTCTCTGCTTTCCTGCAGAGTCGCACAATTAGAGAAAGCACGAAATAACTTCCAGTAAGTTTTCTTACAATGATCTGGATCGTACTGGTTGCATCAGATTCATGTGTAGCAAACAAGACAACTTTGATATTTGGCAAATTATTTTCTTTTTGTTTGAATTTGTCTTCACTTTCTCCAAGACTCCTTTGACAAGCATTATTACCAAAGGTCACTATTACTCATTGAGACATGTAATTTGGTTGAGTGTATGCATGAATAATGTTTACAGCTACTCCTGTAGCATAATATAACATTACAGCTTTTATTTGCTGATGTTCCTTATGAACAAGGAAATGCTACAAAATGTAAAGTACTTGAATAGTGTCACTTATTCCTACAAAATATTGCGATTAAATTCACATCAATTCGTCACTTTTGCTTAAGGACTGTTTGCTTTTCAGTTTTCAATCTGAAAGCTCACTCCTGCATACAATACATTTCACAGCTGAATGATCTTTCTTTTATGCTATATGAACTGTAAACTGTATGATACTCTGTCTTGTTCTACAGTCACAGTAAATGAAAAATTATGTCAATTTTTCACTTTTTTTGTAATTTTACAGTTTTTTGAGAAATCTATGCAAAAGAGTGTAGTTGTTTTATCCAATACAATATGTAATGCATTTAGTAGGTAAGCTTAAAAGAGTTACAGAAGTAAAAGCTATAGGTGCTTCTAATAATGAAAAGCATAACTAAACATGCAGTACTTATAGAGATTTCCAATCCAATATGCGTTAAAATACATTTGATAAATTATATGGTATACCTATCTGTATCTGGTGCATACCGGCGCATCTTGCTCGTTGTCAGTTGCTTTACTTTGTCTGTGTGAATAGTTTTTGGCTGTCTGCATGGTAATTCATCGTCAATACGGAAACTAGGCGCAATACTATCTTTGGTAAGAAAGGCAGTTTATTTTATCCAGGATTAGGTGTGGAATATGTATAGATTGGTTGAATAGAGTTGACGTTGACTCATGAATGCATTACGATGTGATGCAGTCGAATCAATTCTTTTTTACAGACACTCCTTCCATTTATCATTGGCATTTTCATGCTGGAGACGATTCTTATTGTGCTACTGCTCCAATTTCACGGGTTACTCTCGGTTATGTATTCAATTGATATTTACACTCATGTAAATTGAATACTGCTATGCTGTACACAAAGGTATTCATTGTTGGCTACAGTATATTATGTGCTAAAGTACTATAAGCATGAAACTACACGTAACACTTGTAGACATAAATTCATTATTCATTGTACTCCCCGCTATACTTGCTAACGATTTCAACAATGTAAACTTCCTGGTATTTGGTATATCCATAGAGTAATGCCATTCCAAATAAAGTAGGTAATAGTTTTGTGGAAAAAGTGCATTTGCATGTCGTAGTATTTCTCGTTATTTCTTATTATACCCAAGAAAATGGCCCTTTGTAGTAGTTTTGCTGTATAAGTTCATTTTTGTTCACCACATCCAAATCTAGTTATACGTTTCGAAATGTACTATTTGTAAATAGGTAAATGTTTAAGCAAACTACGTTGCGCATTATTCTTTCATTCATTACCACATTTCGTTTTCATCTTATTCCGTCGTGGTAAATGGATCTCCGAGTCACAGAGTACTTCAAGACTCAAGATATGTAGCTATTAGGAAGAAGGCCATTATATTTTGCACATAACCGTGCATATAAATTGGTAGTGCTGGTTGAATATCAATGCATGCAAATAATGCACCCATATAGAATTACTCACTTGGGCTGTAAATATAAATCCCCCCTTAGAGACTAACTGGCTTAGTTTGCCTTTCTCGTGAAGGCAGAGTGATTGTCCATTGTCACATACTTTATTGCTTCTTTCTTTTCACATTTCTGGCTTACTGTGTGCTTTTTCATAACTGTACTTACCAACATAACATCGTAAGGAATTTTTACTGTGAGTTACTTTCTTCCTTAGTGTTACTGTTACCTATATACAGATATGATGTAGTTTTGTGCTGATTTGCCATTTGCATTCGTTATTATTGGAAAATTGATACTTCAGTGGTAGTTGTTGCTGTGGAATGCCATGAACGTAGTACATTTTTATGGTCAAAGAACAACTCAACCAATCGTGAAAACATACGTTGTACAAAATATTTCCGTTTTTTAGCACGTACGACACGAGAGCTTATTTTAACTTATTCTATTCTTAACTTCTTGCTAAAGTGCTGAATCAATTTTCAGTAAACGGTTGTTCAGGTGAAGACGACGAAATTTTACTCGAAATGAAGTATGGAGCAGAATATAAAACATTAACGACATTATGGGCAATACTATCACATTATCGCCCCTCGATCCCATGCTATCTGCACTTAACTTACAAGTACAAATTGACAATACACTTAGCACCTATATTATTTGGTTTTATGGTATTTCTTAGAATATTTTTGAGATACAGCAGATACGTTAACACTTAGATGGTAGAGATGACCAAAATTGATGGATATTTGTGCAATATAAATATATAGTCATGTATCGCGTTTCGTACATATCTATCATCCAATTTAGAGTATAAATGTGGGCATTTATTTTAACAGTACATACCTACTTCGTGTGTAGTGAGTGCGATTTATTCTTATACTTTTGTACAGTCATATTTCAAATTTTGGTATAGAGATTGTAAACTAAATCACTATTACTAAGTAGTACAATAGCGACATCGATGTATTACAGTATATCAAGTATTGTAAGTATAACGTAAATAGCGTGTGCACTTTCGGGCTACACTTTTCGCAATTAGATTATTTTTATCAAAAGTACCATGGTCTTAGGGGTCATAGAGTCATAGCCATAAAGTCAAGGCGAACTTGTGTTCCCTGTTTAATGAGTAAATGTCCTGTGTACGTAACTGCTATTAAAATATTTATTTTGCGGGATCTGTTAATTGCTATTGCTATACCTAATCAGTGTATTACAAATGAAAACTGCGACTTAATGTGTTCTATATACAATATAATGTTCCAATGTAGTTTAATGCATAATGGTTGTTTCTTGGTTTTATCTACGTATTTTTGTTTTGAAGTATAACTACGAGAAAGCAATATTACTTTTCTGAGCAAGCAACGAGAAAACTTCAGAAAGTAATTATGTAATTAAGTTGTGAGTCATTTTCTAGTTCTATATTGAAAATCATGTTCCACTTCCATTAAACCCATTCGTATGTGTTACATACACAGCAGTAGTTTTAATGTGTATATTACAGATCTGTAAAGTCAAAAGTTGGTAATGTCTTCGATATCGTTGACAAGATGTCTTCAACCTTGATGGAGTATTATATAGTAATAGTTAGCTTTTAAACTTAATTGATCAACTTTAGCTTGGAGACTTTCTTTGGACGTGCGTGTTATCAATTTCCACGAAGAAGTCATTTATGTTGACAGTGACGAATGTTGCTTGCGGACTTGGCAAGTACCATTTGACTTTCCAGATATATTGAAATTGAATCTATTTCAACAGTCAATCAATTTGACGTTATCAACTTTATAAAATGAATAGATCTTCACAGAAAATTTCGGCACAGACATTATAAATAATTGAACGCTGAGACGATGATTCAGATGTTTCTCAGCACCAGAGGATGGCATTACCGATTGAACGGCCGTTAATCCACGAGTCACAGAACAAACATAATGCATTAACATAGAGATGAACTCAAATATTTGAATTAAGACTAATGCTGATTGGTCTTAATTCAAATATTTGAGTTC
>JABASD010005205.1:0-13027 GCA_019776165.1 Pogonognathellus flavescens | reverse complement strand
AACATCTGGACGAGCGTAATGGCCCACGACGTCGAAATCAAATTTGGCTCTGCCGATATCATCCAAATCCAATTCGGCATACAGAGTTGTCTCTCCATCATAATTAGGTTGTGCAAGAAATTGACCAAGAGGACTGATAATACAACTCCCTCCACGACACATCACGTAATCATCACTTTTCGAAACATTTTGTTTAACGTCGTATTCCGGGTCCACAAAATCTTTCGGGTAATCAGATCTCATGGCGTATTGGTTGCAACTCAAAACAAAACAGCGTCCTTCCAATGCAATATGTTTCATCGAACTTATCCATTCATCTCGGGCGTCCGCTGTGGCAGCACAGTAAATTTGAATTCCTGATGAAATACAAAACAGATTGATTAATGCAAATATTAAAAGTGTAAAAATCTCAATTGTCTTTGGTGGGGCACAAGTTAATTAATTAAATAAGGGACTGGCACAATCGCGAAAAATCTCACAATGGGCTACTTTGCGGCAAATAAACGCATTATCCCCGCATTTGGGGGAACGTGTCCCCACTGACTGTTTTGAATACAGTAAACTTAAAACCACTTAAAATGGTAAAGCAAATGAAATAAATGAAGTTAAAATTGAAACTTTAATTTAATGTTTGAAGCAAAAGCGTTTTTACCTTTTGAATAAAGCGTCATTCTGAGTAGGGGCATATAATTTTCCCAGCAGATCACCGCTCCAATCTTGCCCACGGGGGTATCGAAAACTGGAAGCGTAGATCCATCCCCATATCCCCAGAATAATCGTTCCGAACCGGTTGGTGTTAACTTTCGATGTTTTCCAAGATATGATCCGTCATTTGCAAAAAATAGAACTGAGCAGTACAAAGTGCTTCCTTCTCTTTCAATGACACCGACAACTAAATATATTCCATTTTCCTTCGCAATTGCAGAAAGTCTGTCCACAATCGGACCCGGAACCTCAACGGACGATTCCAAATAGCGAAGAAACTTCTCACGGCCTTCCTTTTTAAAAAAAATAATTTATACGATTTTGTCATTCGTTTCTTGTCCTGTCCAAGTTTATTTATAACATAATTCTAACATTTCATTTTATTTTTTATCCACAATAATGTAATAGTAATAACTTGCTTATTAGGTACTTTATAAATTCTTGTCATAATAAATAGTGACCTTTTCATTTTAATACAATTTTTTACTACGAAAAATATTAATCTCACAACAGTGGGTTACATTTTTGAGAAAATTTGCAATTTTTTACTAGAATTGAAAAGTTAGTTTATAAAATTTAAATTAAAATTAAAAAAAACGGGGTAATGAGTTACCATTGAACGACTCCCCACAATAGCTCCAAAATTAGTTCCTCTTGGGTACGCTGAAATAAATGCTTCGGGGAAAACAACAAGTTCAGCTTTATTTTCCGCAGCTTGTTTACACAGTTTTTCTAACTTCGCTACAGTTAATTCCGAATTAAAGGCAACAGAAGCTGCCTGAACTACGGCGACTTTTACTTTAACCATTATTAAGTATTATGTGTTATATTTTTAGTCTTGAAATAATTAGTTTATTGGAACAACACAAAATTGTCTGTGTAGGTAAATACAATTTCGATGGAAATATTCACGAGAAGAAAATAATCAAGGTTACATAATCGAATTCATGCGCTTCTTGCTCAATCACACGAGTGAATCAACGGAAACTCTGAAACTACATGTATAGATAATATTTATTACGCATATAAAAGCAGATAAAAAGACTTGCATAAAATATGCCATTTATGTGTTACATAATTTACTTCAAGCCATTTACAATTGTGATCATGTGATGTAGTATAAACTTTTATACATGTCTCACTTCACTGCAGTACTAACAATAAGCTTTAATTTTCCTGATGAATAGGTGACAATTTCACTTTCGGTGTTTTGTCAATTACCTATCTTAATAAAGTAACTGCCATATGATGCCATGTGAGTACAACTGACATCCAACAGAGGATAAATTAAAGTAGTTGAATTTATTCGATACATAAATATTAAATAGCCGTTACAATTGCTTGTTTATAGTTTTTTTCCAGTTTGTCAGAAAAACTTTCGAGGAATTCGCCCGAGAAATACCTAGGTCAGCTACTTCATCAGCGGAGTTTTTATTCAATCTATTTTTAGTCCCAACAACTATTTGGCTTCCAGTTCCTTCTGATGAACTTTCCTATAATGAATAAATAAATAATATAAAATTCATAAGTTGTATATTTTTCATCAATTGGTCATATCAATCATTCACAAATATTCTTCTTAAGTGGGTCTCTCGTGTAATTGCATTAATTTACTTAGGTACCTCAGTTTCTGGGCGCTGTGATTTTTTAACACGATGGGCTGATGTGCTTGGTATTTGATGATTAATTGTAAAGCTACCGCTTTTACAACTGTCGTAGTCGGTAGCTTCCGAAGAATCCGACTCCCATCTCCGACTTTTTCTTTGGGGGATTCGTTTTCTATCTCGTGACAGATTACGTTTGTTCGAATTTGCCTTTCAAAAAATAAAACGTCTAAAATTTAATGTCGCTACAAAAACGATGTCTTTAATTGGTTTAAATATGTTCTTACCTTTCTATTTTTATTGGATTTTTTCGGGTTCGTTCTTGAATCGTCGTCAGAAGTTAAATAATCAGAAATGCTTTTTCTGGATTTGGAATTAGAGACTGCCTTTCCATTTGTATTTACGTCTTCGCTCTGTTAATTAAAATATATTATGATGTTACCAAAACAGACTCTAGAGCTTTTTACAAATATTATTACTATTACCGGCTACATGCAAAACAATGATTTATGTATGACAATAAAATAAAAATTGAATATAAATTATTTCAGTACAAAATTAATTTACTTTAACTGCTCTCGCTTCTTTAAACGATTGCCACAAATCTCTGAAGCTTTGTTCCATCCCCACAGTAGCTAGAAGAATACCCTTGATATAAACGCACAAAAATATATCCATAGTATTATCAACGTCATTATTTTCTCTGACTTTACTTCATTATCAAATACCTGTAAAGCCACTAATATAGGAAATGTAAATTGTACAACTTCAGAATCGGAATAATGGGGACCCAATTGATAAAACCCTACAGCCCATGTTATTCCCAATAGAATCGCAAACAACTCAAATTTTGTTTCATTGTATCTCTACATTAAAACGAGTCAATTGTATTAAAATGTTTAAGTTGTTAATATTTTAGTTTATGATTATTTAAAGTTGAATATGTCATTACTCTGATTTCTCCAAATTTTTTCTCAGTTCCTTTTTAATGTAAATAATAAAAGCAACATAAAATGCAGCACAAAACTATATTGGTACATACAATTCAAAAAATTTATCAGAGCTTTTTAGATATAAATTTTTTAATGGTTTTTTCATACGTGGTTTTGAAATATTATGTTACTCACAACTACTGTTACAATTACAGGACCAAAAAATGCCCAAATGTAAGGTCCATCAAGCCAGCAACTAAAAAGGCAAGAAATAATGAAATCGAAAAAGTTAAAATTACAAATGAAGTAGAATGAAGATATTAAAAAAATTTAACACACAAATCTCCTCCGTAAACTCTTGTGTTTTCTCCATAGGCGGCTCCAACAATCATTGTAACCGCACTGATAAAAATCGGAGCTCCAGCTATGAGAGCTATATAAATCCATTTTTTGTACACCGCCCATCCAGGTTTCTTAACATTCGTATTTTCATTAGCTTCTTCATCTTTTACTTTAATTGGAAACATGTATACATGAATTCCAGCTGTGGCTAAACACATTAAAGCACACAGACCCACAATGTGACTCAATAGACCAACAATGTAACACCAAGTCTGAAAAATAAAATTGTTACAAGTTCTGATTTTCAATTTTGTTATCACAATTAAAATATTTCCTTAGTTAATGCTTGCATTCAAGCTTAACATTGAGTATTCTATCTGAATGACTTACATCACTTAGGTAAAAATAATTCCTGTCTACGAAACCGACAAGTAGCAAATTACTTGTGATTAGAAAAATCATCATTAGTGTTTTAATATTTTGTTGTAAATCTTTGGCCTTGGATGTATAAACTTTGTAGCACTGCAATAAAGTTGAGACTCCGAACCCAGCAAGTGTAGTGGCTTGAAGGTTAGTAGTTTTCCCCTGTTTAACAATTTCTGTAAAAACGTTTTCCAAGAAAATTAAATATTTTAATTTGTATGAATTTTACTTACAGGATATTGATGATATTCAGTTTGCACTCCATATTTGGCTATTTGGTCGCAGGCACATGTAGTTGAATGTGGACCGGTTTCAACCAAATGGCAACCATCTGTTGTCCAAATCCTTAAATTCGCAATAAATACAAAGATATTTAACAAGCACCTCCATTTAATAAACATTTTTAGCAGTTAGTTGATTTTTACTTTGTTGCTTCGTCGAAACGTGTACATTGGACAGTACCTCCAGCAGCTCTTGGCTTTTCTCCGGAATGAAGTTTCCTTGCAACTTTTTTTGGCGTATTTCCCCAGGAATCGGAGTCATGATGAAATGTAATCTTCACTGTTTCACCATCTTATGTAAAACCAGAAAATAAAAGTATCACGAATTTTACGTTACACCCACCCGTTATGAAATATTTTTATAAATTTATTGTAGTGAATATTGAATGATAACCATCCAGCTTTATGTCCCTCTGCTCATACGACACGCTGAATCCCAATAAGTCACTGTTTAGAGATCTGGATGTCTCAACGTGATATTCTTCCGCATTGAAACTATATCAGAAAAGAAATAATTTTAAAGATGGGTAAACCTGGTAAAAAAAGAAAGAAATGTAAACTGACATTTAAGATAATTATTAATTATGCTTACACTGCTGAAGGAATATTTCTCTTGGCGTAATCAATATCTACATCCATTCCAGAAAATGCATTTCCTGCGAAACGGGTATTTGCACTTTGCCAATTAGATGGTAGTTCGATGAAAGAATCTTTTCCTTTCCGTCTGGCACTATCTAATGGGTAAACGAGATTTTCAGAACTGGAAATGCCGGATGTTACTTGGAATCCTTTCTGATGGTATGATTTTGCATATTCAGTTTCTGCCGATTCATAAACCGTTTCATTAACCCTGTTGGCCAATTGAAGCGCACTTATTTCAATCAGATGGAGTACATTTGAAAACACAATGGTGCGATTTGTCTAAAAATAAAATGCCGCACATTTAACATTTAAATTGTTCATTTTTATTAATAGTATTTGCCATAAATTGATCTACTTATTTTTACTCACGGTTGGCAGTTGTTCCCAAGGTTTATTAAATCGGAGTAATTTTTCGACGATTTTTAATGCTTCCTCCGTCGCCCCTTCATAAATAGTTGTAACGTCCTCAGAAGTACTATCATTGAAAACCATGTTCGTAACAATCACATCGACGATAGTCACCATGTTTTGTATTTCATGCCCAAAAAATTGATTGTCACTGTCATCTGAATCATCGCCATCACTCAGAAAAGCTACGTCTAATAAATTTTCCATATTTGTCATCAATTCTGAAGCATCCACGATGTCAATGGATCCTGTGTTGACATCCTTGAAAAATACAAAAGTGCAAAAAGTACATCATTGTTTATCTAAATTCGTTTCAATTATAGGCGTCGCAACAGGGGGGATACGTTCCCCTTAAATCCAAGCGATTTACAAATTGGTTTCAAAACATGCAAATTTTAGCTCTACTTGCATATTTAATACATTTCTGTGGATTTTAGCTTAAATTGAATTAGCTGTATTTTCCCGAATCTCGCTCAGTTCTTAGTTTTCAGTCGGAAGAGTCGCATTATGGTGTGTTTTTCTCTCCGCTGCATTATCAATTTTCAACCGTAGAAACCAAACTATTTCCTGTCAATTTTCTGGATATCTGGGGTAACATAATCTACGGTTACTTTAATTCCACATGGAATAACGTAATAGATAATGATAGTTGGTACAAGCGCTATTGTTACAAGAAAAAAACAACTTATCAAGAAGTATCTTTCGAAGATCCTCCTGCTTAGCCCAAAGAAGCTATAACTACCAACTTTAAATGCCCCCAGTGGTATTGGAAGCTATACTATATTTTTATATCCGTCGCAATAACAGTTTTCATGTTATCGCTTTCCAGTTTGTTATTCAGTTTTTTCTACTATTACAAGTAAATGTGGAAAGACCAAACGTTGGGAAATGATTTATCACTACGTGGCAGGCGCTCTGTTAATCATTGGTGCTGTATTCAACATTTATTCAGCACTCACGATTCAACACATATTAAAGATTAAAAGATTAGAAAAATAAAAAAACTTTGTCGTTCCTGAGCCCCGCTCGAATGCACGACAAGGTGGATATGCGGATCCTGTCAGTAGAAACAACTTCCAACTGTTTGATGCAAAAACTGCTACTGGTATCTTAAGCGTTCATAAATGGAATTTTGTAAATCATTGTCGGATTAACTCGAAAGGCATAAGGTATTCCTCCTGGTAAAGGATGTATGCAATAATTCATTTCCAGGATCATTTTCCTTTATCATGTTTATTTGTTCAAGTGCGATCACGTATATTTGTATTTCTTGAAGAAGATGCCAACTGCTACCCAATTCTTCCAAAATATTAAATATCCGTGTAACTTTGGTCAACCAACCGGTGGATCAGAGAGTCTCTTGAACATAATGTCCAAAATTATTTATCAGTGTGTCTCTACCGTTGAGTGAACTTATAAATAAATACGAGTTTTTATACAAGTCCGAAAAAAAATTAATTATTAAAGTTTGAATAAAACTCTAGGAAAAAGAATATTAACACGTGTACTGAAGGGTGCGTATCTGTACGTTTTGGCTTACCGGACATGAATTCCCCTATAGTCTCAGGAAAAATCGGTTATTCGACAAAAATTTGCTACCTAAGGCAGAAAATTAGCTCACATTTTTTATCCCCTTCATAAAAAATATCTCGAGTACCTCCTACTTCACAATTCTAGATACGCCCTTGCTTGTACTCATATTTGCATTTAATCTTATCTTAATTCTAAATAAATAAGTGTAGTATAATTTCAATTAATTCATGTTTTATTTCCATTTTCACATCTTCGTAATAAAACTGTAAAAAAGTAAGCCAATAGAAAAATGATTTCCTTACAATAATATCAGTCAGAGTGTCATTAATTTCATTGACCCATTGAGTTGTACAATTATCGAAATTCGGTTGTGACCCTTGAAAATTTCCATTGGATTGGCATATCCAAAATGCGACACCACTTTGTCTACCAGGACAAGGAAGCACCTTTGTTTCACCAGGGTTTGCAACCCATTGAACTCCGTAAACATCTGTGGCAATACACTGTTGTATATTTTCAACACGTTCAATGCATCTCACATTTTCGTCCGTGCCTGGACGATCGGGAACGAAATCTTGAGCACAATTGCATCTCCTAACGCCATTATTAAGACGATCGATACACACGATGTTTCTTGTTTCATATCCCGCACATTCGTAAGTTGCATCGCAAATAGTATTGAAAGCTTTCAAATTTTGGCAAAAACCGCCATTCAATTGGCAATATTCCCCTGAAGAACAACCCAGTGTTCGATGCGCATTCCTGTTTGCACTGGTTTTGGTTTTCGACGTAGCCTTCGCAACATTTGCACACACCCCACGCTTGCGCAGACCCGAATTCTTCACTACAACGGCGACACATGTTCAGCGGGACACCATCCAAAGATTTGCAATGTTCATCAAAATCGCACGCTTGCAGCAAGTTAGAAGGCAAAGGAGAGCAACTTTTGGATTTAGAACTGAAAAAACTGATCGTTTCATTGCAGGTACAAGTTTTATTTAAGGAACTGCAAAATGTGAGCGGTATTTGATCGCAATCTTCGTTGGAAGAACAAGCGGTGTTGATGAAATTCTGTTTTGTAGTGCAGATACTTAATTCAGGGTGAAGAATGGTACCAGGTGGACATTTGCACTTATTATCCTCCGAAGAACACTCACCGCTCTTACCTCCAATGTTAAATTTGCAATCAGTATCGTTGACACAACTTTTTCCAATAACTTTCTCACAGCTGCCTCCGGATGCATCTTGAACATAACCCCGATTACAATCACATTGACCTTTGGTAGGGTCTACAACTTGTTTCAGACAAATTGCATGAGTGTCGACGTTCAATTTGCACTCATTCGAATTGAAGCACTCGGTCCCAAGATCTGTGGAAAGGGAGGAATGAATGCAACCCAATAAAATAAAAAGAATAATATTATATCTGTTTGAAAATAAATATGTTGAGTCCATTCTGTTTCCGGTGTAATACAGAAACGTTTAATTTTATAACTTTAGTTGCACTCTAGCCACATTAGCTTGTTAGCAGAAAGTATAAGTGCTTTGAATTAAAATTTACAATTTTTCAAATGTAATTTTGACTGTTTAATCAAGTCTTGATAGTGGTATAAATTTTGTGTTTGAACTTGACAACTTATGCAAATGTATGATGCATTATAAAGCAAAGACTGCATTTTTGAGTAATTGTACTACATACCTGATGCTGATGCAGGTACGTTATCATATCAGGGACTAATATTGATAACGTTTATGGCAGTAATCTGCTGTTTTGAAAGAGATTAATGTAGTAAAAAGACGTGAAAAATGAAAAAAAATAATGAACCGAAAATGTAATGGGAGTAATAATTATATTATAATATTATACGTATATTACGTACATTAAGTACAATAAATCCTTTGACGGAAGTTGATTTCGTTAATCCCAAAGCATTTATGAGTCAGAGATATTAATTGACTCGTCTAATATAACAATTTTTATATTCTCTGATTTTTGTAAGGTTTGTTAGTTGAATTTACAACCTAATAATATATCCTCTGATGAGTAATTGATGCGAGCCCGAGCCTGATGAACCTTAAAGGTACCTACTCATCGTCAATCGCCCAATGTACACATGGGAAAATATGAGTCGGTGCGATATATTTCTTTGTTTACAAAAAATTAAATAAACATTTATTATTAAGTTAATTGTATAAAAATATCAAGCCACTGAAAACACAATTTCTCATACCGCAAATAGTCATTCTCATTTTCGCCTTGTCAAATCCGCCTCATTTTCTCATTGTCAGCCTTGTCAAATATACTCTTCTTTGAAAAATCATTGTTTGACTTACAAAAAAGGTTTACAATTAGCCAGTAATAAAATTCTGATATCTGTTATCAGGATGGAAGTATTCATGAAACCCGTCTGAAAGGGAATTCAATAAAATTTACGTTCTCTCTCATGCTGGATTGATTTATTAATTATTGACCATCATAAGATGGTTGTATGGACACTGTCTCTGGTTGCCAATCTCCACCAGTCTGTCTCAATATGTACGACCGATAAGAACTACAGCCACAGTTTAAATTCTGTACTTATTTATAAGCAAAATAACGAATCAGTTTTCGAGAAGCATTGTGCAAGAAGTATAACACAATATTGCCTTACTTTTTATTAATCACAGAAATCCTCAATTGTTTTATAAAAAAACGTTTGTTATACAGTTTTATGATATGTGAGAATTAAATGCATAAAGATACAGTTACAGAATAAAATGAATAGGAGCAATAAAAATAAGATTTACAAACGGCAAAAATTCCATTTAGGACATCTGTGAGTTGATTATTTCACACATTCTACAAATTGATGCACAGTAATGTTTCAACTCAAGCAGTTTTTCTACTTTCTGACTTTTGTATTTTTCTCTGTTCAAAATATTTATGTGCATAATTGAACTAAACATGACTAGGATGTTTAATACTATTTTACACTTCTGAAACTTGTCAGTAAAACTTTTGAAGGTTTTGCCGGAGTGATTTCATCATCGGTGTTAGAATTTTTAGATCTATTTTTAGTTGCAACTTTATGACTTCCATCTGTTGAACTTCCCTGAATTAAATTATGAAAATGATTATTATAAACCAAGAAAGACACTGATTATAGGTAAGGTAAACAATTAATGCTCAATTTGAGCAATCGTTAATTTAAACTGTATACCTATAATACTGAAATATTTATCTACGATTTGTTTTGATCAAATTGTATAAGACATTTTTCTCTGAACAAAAATGTTACATTTATAGCTAAAATTCTAACTACTGTAATTAAAAGTTTCATACATTTATCAATTGGCCTGGACGCAGTTCCTTTTATCAATACAAATATTTATTTACCAACCTCAGTTTCAGTTCCTTGTGGCATTTTAAAACGATGGGAAGAAGTAGTTGGCTTTTGATGGTTAAATGTAACACTTCCGTTTCTACTAATATCAGAGTCGATAGTTTCAGAATCAGACTCAACTCTTCGATCTCGCCGATTTCTTTTTCTGTCCCTTGAATGATTGTTTTGGTAATCCTTTCAAAATTAAAATTTTCAATGAGCATATAATTAGAAGGCAAAATAATCGAGTACATAAATTGTTTTCTTTTCCTCACCGAACTTTGCTTTTTATTAGCTTTTTTCTGTGTCCTTTCGTTTGTTTCATCTTCAGAATATGCGTAAACAGAATTACTTTTTCTTGATTTCGGTTTAGAATTAGGCATTTCATTCTTATTGACATCTTCACTCTGCTAAGTCAAAAATGATTAAGCAAAATTCCACGTTACGGACGAAATGAATACTTTATTAAATGTTACGATGAAACAAGAGCTTTAATTTAATGCCTTACTTATATGATTAAATCTGCTTAATGGGGGAAATATAATGTAGATAATTTATGGAAACAAATCAACATAGCAAAGGATTTAAATTAATTTGATATCAATACAGAATGAATTGCTACCTTTTTTTTCTGCGATTCCAATTTCGTGTCTTTGAAAGAATTCCAAGCGTCTAATAAGCCTAGATCCAACCCCACAACAGTTAAAAGTATTCCCTGCATAATCACATAAACAGATTTCTTCATTATTATTTTAGTTGTTCTTTTATTCATTCTACAGGCCACTTGCAAAAACAAATTAATCTCTTGACAAGACCCAATATATTATCCTAAAGTAATATTAAATGTTTAATTGCTACAAAAGCTATTTAAGTGTGTAACACTGATTTGTCTGCAATAGGTATTATTTATTTATACTTTAAAAAATTATTTGTGTCAACAATTATAGCACACCTGTAACCCATTGAGGATAGGAAATGTAAATTGTACAACTTCAGAATCGGAGTAATGAGGACCCAATTGATAAAATCCGACAGCCCATGTTATTCCCAATAGAACCGCAAACAACAAATTTTCTTTCATTGTTTCCCTGTGGGAAAGATTTGAGAAAAAAGTCAACAAATCCTTAATTTCATTTTCAGGTAATTTTATATTTTGTTTAATTCCAATGAAGTAATAAATATTACTCTGATTTCTGCAAACTTGTTCCTTGTTCACTTTTAATGTACAAAATAAAAGTGGTATAAAACGCAGCACAAACCTACATATTTAAAAAAACGATTTTTTTGGTATTGATGTCCTCATAATAATAGCAAATAAATTTTGTAAGGATACTGCTTACAATAACTGTAGCGATTGCAGGACCAAAAAATGCCCAAATGTACGGACCATCAAGCCAACAACTAAAATCGGGGAAAATTGAAATGGCAAAATTGAAAATTTAAATACTAAAGTAGAATGTTGCAATATAAGATTACTAAAAGCTTACAAATCCCCTCCATAAACTCTTGTGTTTTCTCCAAAGGCGGCTCCAACAATCATTGTAACCACACTGATAAAAATCGGAATTCCTGCTATGAGAGCCGCATAAATCCATTTTTTGTAGACTGCCCATGGAGGCTGCTTAACGTTGGTATTTGTATTAGCTTCATCTTCCTCTTTAATTGGAAACATGTATATGTGTATTCCGGCTGTGGCTAAACACATCAAAGCACACAGACCCACAATGTGACTCAATAGACCAACAATGTAACACCAAGTCTGAAAAATAAAATTGTTATAAGTTCTGATTTTCAATTTTGTAATCCCAATTAAAATATTTTCTTCGGTAATGCTTAACATTATGATTATGAATGTCGTACATCACTTAGGTAAAAATAATTCCGGTCTACGAAACCCACAAGCAGTAAATTACTTGTAATTACAAATATCATCATTAGCGTTTTAATGTTTTGTTGTAAATCTTTGGCCTTGGATGTGTAAACTTTATAGCCTTGCAGTAACGTTGAAAGTCCGAACCCAAAAAGTGTAGCAATTTCAAGGTCGATAGTTTTCCCCTGTTTAAAAAATCTTTGTTAGTGTACTTTCACCTGGAAACGAAACATAGTTTCCATGAATTTTACCGGATATTCATGATATTCCGTTTGCAGTCCATATTTTGATAAATGATCGCAGGCACATGTTGTTGAATGCGGACCGGTTTCAACCAATTGGCAGCCATCTGTTGTCCAAACCCTTAAATGTACAATAAAATGCATTCACGGTCCCATTATAAATTGTAACAATTATTTATTTTTTGAGGATGGAGAAAAATTATTTTTATGTACTTTGTTGCTTCATCAAAACGAGTGCATTGGACAGTACCTCCAGCCGCTCTAGGCTTTTCTCCGGGATGAAGTTTTCGTGCCACCTTTTTCCGTTCGTTTCCCCAGGAATCAGAGTCGTGAAGAAATGTAATCATCACGGTTTCACCATCTTACGTAAAAGCAAAATGGATTTTATACCAACTATCAAATCTCTCTGTAAAATTATTAAGTAACGAATGTTACTTGTATAAAAATGGGTTTTGCGTCTGTCCGTCTGTCTGTCTGTTCGCACGATAACTCAAGAACGGTTTGAGATAAAGACTTCAAACTTTGCAAGCGTGTTCTAGTGGTGCATTGGAAGGCTAAGTTCAAAGATGGGGTCAATCGGTTAACTCCTTCATGACCTTTTAGACAAACTAATGCGTTAATACAGCATCAACAACACACTGCAGTTTAAATACTGCTCTGTGAATTCTACTTAAGTTTGAAAG